>JBAWJQ010004824.1:0-38715 GCA_037783105.1 Bactrocera zonata
TAATATTTCAGGTTCAAGAAGTTATTTTTTATTAAAAAAAAATAATTTAATTAAATTTCAAAATAACAAATATCGTTTATCGATTATCGATTAAATTAATCGATAATTGTCGAAACCAAAAACAAGCGAAATAATCGGAAATCGGATTCCTATTTAAATATTCGCTGAAATTTAAAGCTTCTATCATTCTAATTGATTTTAATACAAATATGAATCTGTTTTTCAATAGTTTTTGAATGTACATACATACATATGTATGTGTATTCGATAAATTTTATAAATTATATAAATTTAAGAGAGCTGATAACGCAAAAAAATGTCGACAAAATCAATCAACGATGCAAGCGTAACTGCACATAAAATATAAACGGATAATATTTTCAGCGTGTATAAAATTAGAAGAAAATTTAAAAGATGTGAAAAATTATCGATATCAAAATTTCAATAACAGTTGAAGACTTATATCTACACATATAGAATCGATAATTCTTTTAAGTATAAGTAACTTGTTAGGTATGAAGAAAATCGATAAAAATCACGCTCATAATTATTGAAAATAAAAATTCGACAAAAATTAAAAGTTTGCACAAAAAATTAAATCCATAAACTTGTTATTAAATTAATATAAAAGATAAGAATTTACAAAAATCTAAAAATCGATAACAGTTCAAGATTAATCGATAATGCCTAGAAAAAACCGATAAATATGTCAAGTGTAAGTAAGTTTTACGTATAAAATGAATAAGAAAAATGATAAAACTAATAAAAAAAATCGATAAATATATAAGTGCGATAAATGCACATAAAAAATATAATCGATAAATTTATCATTGAATTTATATAATAAATAACGCTTTAAAAAAATTTTAAGTAAAACGATGATAACACAAAATCTTATCGAACTAAAAAAATCTATACATATATAAGTGCGATAAATGCACATAAAAAATATGATCGATAAATTGAATTTATGTAATAAATAAAGCTTTAAAAAAATTTTAAGTAAAACGATGATAACACAAAATCTTATCGAACTTAAAAATCGATTATTAGTCAAACACATAAAACATAATCGATAAATACACTAAATGATATTAATAGATCAGTAAATTAAGTTATTTCATATGAAGAAAATTTAATAAAGAATAGTAAAGCAAATCAACTCTTAAAATATAATCGATAATTTTATTACAACACAAGGCGATAACTTAAAATTGTTATCGAATTTTATTTTCTAAAATGTTTTAATAAAATTATCGATTATTTTTTAACTTCAAATTAAATTAAGATTTTATTAAAACATTTTAGAAAATAAAACTTAATATTTTAATCGATAATTTTATTAAAACACTTTAGAAAATAAAATTTGATAAGAATGCAAGGGCGATAACAGAACTTAAAATGTAATCGATGATTTTATTAAAACGCTTTTAAAAAACCGATAACAGCACATAAAATATCGATATATTTTTTAATTCGATAATTAATCGATAATTTTTCTATTTTTTGTTTTTTGCATTTTAAACGTCTGTTATTTCTTAGTTTCAACATATAGCGTTCATCAAATTATTAAACTTTTTAAAGCTATTTATTGCAACTGCAACAAATTTTCAGTTGCAAGTTAAATTCAAAGTTAAAACTCCCAAGAAACTGCATGTCAACAAGCGCTTCATGCACTTCTAAATTTATACAGAATTACGCAATCTCCAAAGTGGAGTTGTCGTGCCGCCATTGTGGGAGTGGGAGTCACATTAACACTAATTAGCGTCAAATTGTGCACAATTCTTTCTATGCCTTCTGTGTATGTACGTATGTGTTTGTATTTTTGTGTAAATAGTTGAATGCGAGTTATAGAATATCTAAGCACTTTAAGTAGTCGCACTCGCACTTGGCATAAGTCTAGAACGTGTGAATCCTCCTTGAGTTGCATGTCAATGTTTAAAGTGGCGCAGCTACAGTTCAAGCAAAATGTGTGTGTACATACTTTAGATTAGCAATTTGAGCACTTTATAAATGTGTAATTAAATAAACAAACATACACACATATATATTTATTAGTTGTATGCCTCGCATTGTTTGTTTAATTGGAAGTCATTGTTTACTGCCAAGGCAAGTGTTTCCAAGCGTTTGTTGTGGCGCATATTATTTATACTCGCCTTACCTTAGGCCGTAACCGTTCTAAGGTCTAAAGCGTAAAGTGTGGCTAATTGTTTATACTTGCAATAATTTTTTAAGTCAACAAGTTGCGCTCGCTTACACAACTTCTTACAACTTTTGCCCTGTTTGTAAGCCCATAAATTGCGCATTAGCGTACATCTACTGCCTTATAAATAATTTTAAGAAATATTGAATTTTTTTTACTTAGGCGTTGCATCTCATATATATATGTATGTATGTATATATAGTACGTGCGTAGTATTTGTTTCGCATTCTGCGTTTGCTTTTACTTTTATTTTGCGACTCAAACTTGTTTTCTCAGCGTTGGCTTGGCGAAATTGCACTTGGCAGTGTACCAATTGCACAGGTCAACCCAAGAAGTTGTTTGTCCCTCGTCGATTGTGATCGCTACATGCCTTTCCACTTTTTATTGTTATTTTAAATGCCAAACCTTTCGCTTCTTTTTCACATTTGCATGCCAGAATTCCTTTTCTATTTGTTTTTTCTTGTCTTGCATCTTTGAAACCAGTTTTGGAGTTTGCGAATATTGCTGCTGGTTCACTGTGCGATATGCTAGAGTGCAGTGATTTTAGCAAACAAAAATGAAAAGGTAGAAGTTGGGCTCTTAAGTATCAACCAAGGATAATCTTTACATGTTTCATTATTCTTATACATATTACCTTCTAAAACTTCTATTGTGTCAACCCGAACAAAATTATTTGAACATATGACTTTTATGAAAAACCCAATTTAATAGCATGTTTTCCAATAAAGCCGAGCTGAGGTCCCCCAAAACTCACTATAAATTTAACTAACTTACTTTAACTATTTTATTAAGCAGTTGAGACTTGACGCACTCTAAAAAGTAGTCTAGCAAAACTCCTGCTGCCCTAAATGGGTGACCAATATTGAGGCGATCAGAGAAACTTTTTTCATAATGTTTTGTCCAGCCATTCCGATTATTCCCGTTATTGTATGTAAAAAGACATTAATACAAGGTGCGTTCCAAAGTAAACAGGACTTAAAAAAAAAAACAGAAAGAACAAATGGTTTTTTCGCCAAAATCAATTTATTTTATACAAAATAGTCTCCTTCTGCTTCAATACAACTTTTTGCACGGACCAAAAGCATGTCGAACGAGTCTTTTAGCTCGTTGGCCGGTATGGCCGCCAGTATGCCGGTGCAAACCTTTTGAATGGCCTCTATGTCTGCATAACGCTTTCCTTTCATGGGCAAATGCATTTTTCCGAAAAGGAAGAAGTCGCACGGTGCCATATCGGGTGATTACGGGGAGTGGTTAATGGTTAAAATGTGATTTTTGGTCAAATAATCGGTCACAAGCGTCGATAGATGAGAGCAATTTACACCTTTCGTAAGCCCAAATGTTCGGTCAAAATTCGATAAATCGATGTTTTATAGATGTTCACTTCCCTTTTCATGAATTTCAATAATGACTTCGGCTGATTTTTGATGAATTCACGCACAGTTTCGATAAAATTTTTGGTGATCGCGGATTTAGATTGGCCCACATGTTGATCGTCATTTATGTATGTCCTGAAGACCACTTTGAAAACGTTGAAGCCACTCGTGCACTCAGCCACGGGATAGGCAGTCATCGCCATAAACTTGTTTCATCAATTGAAGCGTTTTTGGTAAAAGTTTTACCAATTTTCAAACAAAATTTAATTTTGGCTCTTTGTTCGAAGCTCATTTTCGCACTGATAACACAAACATACTGACACTTAAAACGCAATAACTTCACTTCCAAGCAATGAAATGCAATTCTCACTGGACAATCGATAAAGATAGCAAATTCTAACGCACCAGTTGACATATAGATGGCGACACCAATGAGCGCTAGATTCAAAAAGTCCTGTTTACTTTGGAACACACCTTATAGTATTTTCGGTATTATGTGCTCTTGAAATTTTATTTTTTCTTTTAATTTTGATTACGCTTACATGCAAATTTATACCAAAGTATGCTTAGCATGCGTAAATGTCGAACACATGTGTTTGTTTTCACAGCTGGTTTGAGAGCCACCACACTGGTAAATTCTATGCTTTTAGAGATACACTTATGCATATTAAAATATATTAAATTCTAAGTTTCTCCAAATAATTAAACAATTTGTGTTTTCAGAAAATAAAAATACAGGAAACCTCGTAAAACTTTTAAAACACCTTTCTAAATCTATGCAGAGGCAATTTAGAACTTGAACTATTTGTCAATTGACAACAAATTCCGCCATAAACTAAATTAGCTTAGTTTTTAAAACACACAAATCAACTATCGCTAACCTTGAATTGATAACCAGACATACAAATAACTTAACTTTAGTGCCGACTAATATAATATTATTACCTGCTTTTTAAACAATATACGTACACATACATATATTCATTTTTTATAATATTCGCTATTCAAATATGAGTAAATTTCTTTAAATTAATTATGATTCGTGCTTTCGTGCAATCGTGTAAAACTTTTCTCCATCTGCCTGAAAGCATATTTCTTAAGCCGTGCTCGTGGTTATTTCGGAAATTGCTTATGCGCTTTCTGAATGCGTAAGTTAACGGCTGTGTTGCATATTAAAACATATCAATAATGCATATATGAAGGAAAAATTATAAATAAGTAAATTAAACTACGTTGCACGCAAAATCGAAATTAATTTTTTGGTTGTTTCTATTTAATGTTAATTTAGTTTTGATTATGCAAGAAAAATGTTTTCATTTTTTTTTTAACTTATACAATTAGGCTGCAAGACATCGATAACAATGGAGTTGAAGAGTACGGCTCATTAATTTCACTTACGTATGTATGTATCTTAAGGGGTTACATGGTTTGCCTCGGATAAAGATCAGCTTTTTTCTCATATAAAAAATTAAATATTTTATTAGAATTTTTTATTGCTACAAACATACAATATTGACAAACAAATGCTGAAATATCTGAAAAAAAAATATTTTAAACTCGGCCAATGCGACACCATTTCCGATGATCTCTCGGAAAAAAGATGCGGCCGCGTTGGCAGGATACAGTAACATCTGAAGTGAAAAATACGTGTTTTGGTTAAAACATTAACTTAGAACTTGGACTAAAGAAATGAACTGGAATTGAATCAAAAAATGAAAATTTCAGTGAAAACTTCGCGACATTTTTTTTTAATATTTGTAATCGAAAAAAGAATTCTTTATCCAAGCCTTTAAAAATTTTATCCCAAAGACCTGTTTAAAATTTCATGAAGATCAGTTGAGTAGTTCTGGAAAAATCTTGTCAACCGACTTCAAAAACACAGTTTCGACAAAAACTCGTTTAAAGACGGCGCACTTTGCCTGGGTAGCCTCGAGCGAACAAACTCTCAAGGCTATATCTCCGAAACTATTACTCGAATCAACTTAAAAACTACTCTAGAGGTGTTATAGAATTTAATAAGACAATAAAAAAATAGATTTTTTTAAACCCTTAAAACTATGTAACCCTTTAAGTTCTTGGATGTTTTTATTATTGGTTATGAGCAAAAAAGAACATAACTCGTGCATAGTAAAGTCGCAACGGTAAAAAAAAATCTAATTGTTCCATCTAATATCCAGATTTATGACATTTCGATAAACGCTAATAATTTCGAAATCGATTAACCGAAGAAATTGACAAAATCGCTAAATATTTCTTAATATGGCACAGTTAAACCCTCCAGAGTGGCGAATCGAACAAGCAACTAGCATAAATTCAAATACATATTGATATAACTAAGAAGATTTACATACATAAATTAAGGGCAAAACCTAGTGCGACAGCGACAAAAACGTCGATTTTTGTAATTTCTTAAAAGAAGACTGCTGCATCAATCATATTGAAATTTTCTGGTTATTTTTGTAAAAATTCGTTTTTCGACCAGGTAAAAAAAACTATATGATTGTATGTATCTAGAATTATATACAGAACAAGCAAAAAATTATGATCGCAAAAATAAACTGGCGGAGCTGATTAAACTGTGTGGCTTCCCTTTAAATGGCTGTAACTCATAAACCAGTTGAGATATCGATTTAAAATTTTAGCATGTTATTTTTAAAGGTAGAAACTACCAAAATATGAAAAAAAATAAAAATCGATTTTTCAAAATTTCACACTTGGTGTGCCCTTAACATATCAGAAATAGTGAGCAGCGAGTTGACAAATCGAAGACGGCTAATGTGCTTTAATTATCAGCTTTATTTATTTTTTTTTTTTTTTTATTTGCTTATGCAACCTTATAAGTTGGAAATTTATACGTTTTTATCCCCCGACTTATATTTGCTACCCTATTTTAGTACGAAGTTTACAAATATGTATATATTTTTTTACAGTTGTAATACTATAATTAATTTGCATATTTCGCAAAACTGATAATTTCTTTAAATGCGTCAAAGTTTGATAAATTAGAATTTTCATATATAAATGTCAGTGTATGCGTGCTTGCTTTAGTATGACCGCAATAGCGAAATGAATAACCCTCATTTTGATAGCCTGTAGGCCTTCCTGCTGCGTATTTTAATTTATAGTAAGTGAAATGTGCGACAGTAGCGTAGCCTGCCACTCGCTGATAATGAATAAATGCCATGGATACAAACATACATATGTACATATGCGCACCCTGTAACTACTACAATAAAGTATACTTGATGGCCTACCCTTCAAAAGCACATCAAAGGGGCTGCTGCTGCCCATAACTGCCGTACACTTTATTATGACCACAATATATGTAGCCACCCTCTACGATCTATTATAAAATGCATATACTATATTACACTATATTTGCATATTCTCCTATCATTTCGCCATGCCAGTCATTTTCTACATCCGGTCAAAGGAATTGTAGGCATTGAAATAGACATCGAAACGCGCTGCAGTCGCCGTTGATTATCGATTTGAATATGTATGTATGTATTTGCTGCAGCAACAGTGCGTTCTGCAATTCTTATTGTAATTACTTTTACACTATGATGCATATACATATGTACGTATTTTGTATTTATCTGCATATGTACAGTGGTGGCCATAACATATGCAACTAATACATTAGTTTAGTAAAAGTGTATATATTTTACCAATAACCTTTACAGACCGTCGACTGAATATAAAATTATTAAAATTTGGTATTTTCACTTTTGTTTAGCGTTTTTAAACAAAAAAATTTCATTTATAAAAAAAGAAATAAAAATACCATTTTGGTTTCAACTCTAAAATTACGTGGACAAAACATATGCAACTCCGAGTTTGAGTTCAAGTAACACTATTATAGCGGTATTTTTCCGTTACTATTGTGCTTCCACATTATAAATAATTCAATATCGTTAGTTTTTGTAAATGAATTCTTTTGTTAATTCTGCCAAAGAAACGTGGTTTTTTGTTTTATTGAAAATGGCAGGAGACAATTTTGAAATTGAACTTTGGAAGAGAATTCTTTCTGATTTTGAGAAAGGAATGGCACAAAACAGCATTGCTACAAAATATGAAATGCACAAAAGCACAATTTCACGAATAGTAAAAAAAATCGTTACAACAAAGGAAGTTTTTGTTATAAACCGAGGCGGTCGTGTTCGCTAAAGGAGCCAAAGACAGACAATTCAATAGTGCAACTACCGAAAAAGATCTTGAAATTGTCTCATCACAAATAATTAAAGATTTGTATTCGCAAATATACACAAAAAGTGTGCGTAGGCGCCTCTTAGAAGCTTCCCTAAGAAGTGGTCGTCCCTCGTATAAACCGATGGTTTCGGTAAAAAAAAAGCCAAGCGTTTGAAATTCGCTAAAGGACATCTAAGTTGGCCAATTAGTAAATGGAAAAAGGTTATATTCAGTGATGAATCCATATTTAACTTAATAGGAAGTGATGGAATGTCTTATGTGCGAAGGCCAGTAAATAAAAAATATGATCTTCGTTATTGCAACATAGCAGTAAGGCATGGTGGAGGAAATGTAATGGTGTGGGGCTGCTTTTCTGCTAACGGAATTGAGCCCATTATATAAGATTAATGGAATTTTGAATCAATACGATTTCAAATGTATTTTAGAGAGTATAATGTTGCACTATGCTGGGTGGGAAATGCCATTCGGTTGAGACTTCCAACTGGACAATGACCCAAAACACACGGCTAAAGTAGTATCAAGTCTTGGTTTGAAGCAAAACGTTAATGTTATGGAAAGGCTACCACAGCCCACAGATCTCAACCCTATTATAAACTTAACGGAGCTGGTTAACAGGCGCATAGATATGACTATCCTTAAAAATAGCGATGAACTCTTTAAAAGACTTCAAGAAGCTTGGAAATCGATTCTGATGAAAATCATAGATAATTTAAATGTGTCAATCACGAGAAGATGTGCGGAAGTAATAAAAAAACTATGAATTTGGATCAAAATATTAGTAAAACCCATTATTTACCATTGTTTCCAAAAAGTTGCATATGTTTTGTCCACGTAATTTTAGAGTTGAAACCAAAATGGTATTCTTATTTCTTTTTTTATAAATGAAATTTTTTTGTTTAAAAACGCTAAACAAAAGTAAAAATACCAAATTTTAATAATTTTATATTCAGTCGACGGTCTGTAAAGGTTATTGGTAAAATACATACACTTTTTCTAAACTAATGTGTTAGTTGCATATGTTATGGCCACCACTGTATGTATATCAGTGGCCGCATGTCCAGTAACAACCCTTCTAGAAAGGCAAACCATTTCAACATTAAAAAGCTCAAGGATTAAACAACATTGGTGGTGGAAACTGGCCAGCGCTTTATACACGTACTTCTTAGAATATTAATATATCAGTTCAATGAATAAAATACTTGATAAACCTCACAGTTATTATTGAGAAATAAATAGGAATGTGTTTAAAATTTAATTACAAGTATAATAACTTAAGTATATGTACATATATACATTTAGGCATCCGCCTTCGAGTCGCCACTTGCTGTATCTCTTCCCTTGTCAGTTATTAGTTGTACTATTAAATTTTTTACTTGACAGTGTGTAGATGCCTTATTAAACTGGTGTAACCATTTTGTATTCCATATACATGTCTTTATATCATCATTAAGTTATAGTCTTCAATTCTTTACTAGACAGTATCTAAATACCTCACCAAACTGGTATAACCACTTCTATACCAATCCTATTTCAATTAATTTCCAATTAATCTCATCAAAACCAGTTGTTTGTCCGATTCGCCATTTTCCAAATTTTCCCTGTTTATATTACCACCTTATTTAAATGAAATTCCAAGATCCAGGGTTGCCGCCGCCGACCCTATGCATTTGAGTGCCTCACTAATAATTTACTGTTCTGCGTTGTTGCGAGAGCGACGACTGTTTGTTTGATGACAGGAGATATCGTCTTGCCCTCGTTCACCACTCGACCCATTTGCTTCGCCGCCTTATCCATTCTGAAGAAAGCAGAACTAACGGCGCGGGTTGAGGCCAATGATATCAATATCACGGGCGTACGCCAGCAGCTGTACACTCCTATTGAAGAAGTACCTTCTCTCTTTAGTTCTGCACCTCGAACTATTTCCTCCAGAAGTACTCGTAGGTTGAAAAAGTCACACGAAAGGGAGTCACCTATTCTGAAACTTCGTTTGGTATCGAACGGCTCGCAGAGGTCCTTCCCGATCCTGACAAAGTTTTTAGTGTAGCTCAACGTCAGTTTACACAGCCACATTAGTTATTCGGGAATTGCTATTCGAATTTCTTCATGTTCGGGCAATGGAACATCTGCTCCATCATCATCTATTAGGTAATCGGGTTCGCCCCCTTCTGGCGTTACATTTTCACTGCCGTTCAGCAGAATGGAGAAGTGTTCCCTCCATAATTTTCGCATGCTCTGGGCATCAGTCGCTAGATGACTTTTGGGGGTTCTACAAGAGTTTGCTCCGATCTTGAAACCCTCTGTTAGTCACCGCATTTCTTCATAGAATTTTCGACCATTACCCCTGTCGGCCAGCTTGTCAAGGTCTTTATACTCACGCATTTCGGTCTCTCTCTTTTTATGTCAGCCTAGTAGCTTGGTGAATTTTTCTATGGAATCTAATACTACAGATTACCATATTTCGGCCCCGGCGAAATCGATCAGCCTCAGTCCAGGGTTATGAATAAGAAATCTTCTCATCCAAGAAAGGCACTCTGGTTTCTATAACGCTAGGTGTAAGAGTTGGTTTTAACGCTG
Source organism: Bactrocera zonata (assembly GCA_037783105.1). Lineage (NCBI taxonomy): Eukaryota > Metazoa > Arthropoda > Insecta > Diptera > Tephritidae > Bactrocera > Bactrocera zonata. Next base: position 10,363 of record JBAWJQ010004824.1, read on the forward strand.
CACTATTTATAGACCACTTCGTTCGATATATTGGTTTCCACCTCAAATAGTTTCAGAATAGTTCAGTTTAGCCAAATCTGAAACCGAGTTTTCAGTAAGTTCATAATGCATTACAATTATTTGCAGTAATAAAAAATTGTATGACAGTAGCGTCAAATTACAACAATTTTTTATTGTGAGCATATTTGTTGTTTCCGAGTGGATCAAGTGCGCAGTTGTTGTGTTCTAAGTGTGTTGGACGGTTCCAAGCAACCTTGGCTTAATTTATGCGTATGTTTAAGTATGCATACACATGTTTGTGTGTACATATATATTGTTACTTATTATGTACAAATTGTTGTAATAATTGCAATATTCACTTAAAGTGTTGTTTTGATGACATTAGACGAGTGCTAAACTGGCGCTGCTGGATTTACATTAATATTGCTCATAAATCATTAATCATCAAGCAGACCGCGCTCGTGTGCAATTTACACACTATTCACTTAAAGTGCAATTATTTAATGTAAAATGCTTACTTGTATTACACTCTTTTTACATTTTTACATATTTATTTTACAGTGACTCAACCAAGCATGTGATTAAGGCCTGGCGAGTCATCGTTGAGGCTTAGCTGTATTTATTTTGCATGCGTTTTTGCTGTTGTTGTCACACTTAACACTCACTGCACTTACAAGAACTTTCAATAATAATACTTTCGCACAATTAAATCATTGAATCACAGGCAAAGATTGGTGTATTTGTTGTAAAGCGGTTCAAAAGCAATAAAAATCGACCCTCACGCCGCTCACGCCGCTCTAAAAACTTGCACTTTATTGTGTGACGCTGATTAATGCAAAAGAAAGAAAAATTCACAGAAAGTGATAAAAGTGCGAATGAAGAAGAAATATGCGTTTTCCTACACGCATACATACTTATGTGGTGTCAACATAACATGAAAATAAATATACGCTACACGCATTTCTAAGCTCGAAAGAAAGCAAAAATGTGTTCGCGCCAAGTTTATACCAGTTTTTTCCGTTAACATTCAAATGAGCCACATGCGTCTGCGCACCAATGCTTTTTACTTATGGTGGATAAACACATATGTATGTACATGCGGTGTAACATATGAATACATAAAAAAATAATTTTTTAAGAGGTTAGCCCAGTCTAGAGCCCTAACTTTGATCATTTGTTCTCAGAGTAGGGTTAGCTTAGCTTCGATCCAAAAACGGATACTGTTAACTCGGCAAGTTAGGCTAAGCTAAGTGGGTGATTTTAATAGAGATCTCACTTGAACAGCTGAGATCGCCAGTTCATTGAAATTTTAAAGGAAATTTTATAATATAAGCTTCCCTACCAAGCTCCCGGAACTTGTTGCGAGCGATGCAGCGCTGCCAGTGCGATTTTCAAACATTGAAGGCGTCACGCAAGGGATTCTCCGGAATAGCCGTGAGAGCCAAGATACATGCTGCTTGGATCCCCTCTGTCGTCTCAAAGTGCTTGCCCTTCTTCGGTCTTTTCAGGCAGGGAAACAAAAAAGCACAGGAGGGCCACGTCTGGGCTGTAGGGCGGCTGAGGTAGCGTTGAGATACCGGACTTAGTTAAGTAGCTGTTCATAAGAAAGGCGGTGTGAGCCGGACCATTTTCGCGCACACCTTGCGCATGTTCAAGAGCTCCGTCACAATGTCATGAATCACAGATTTTGATAAATTTTACATCTGGGCAATTAAACGAATACTTAGTCGACGGTCTGAGTTCAAAACTTTGTGCACACGAGTCACATTGTCGATGTTAGTCGAATTCGCAGGTCTCCCAGCACGGTCTTCATCAGCGACCTCTTCCCGACCCTCAAAAACGGGCTGGTACCATCGAAACACACTACTTCTTGCTAAAGCAAGATCACACAGAATTTAATCGCGTACCTCTGCTCTAACGAACCCTACATTTTCGGCTTGCACCACTCACAGAAACACGTCGCGCGAAAATGTTTGTCCTGACTCTCCAGGTGCTTAGAGACAACTGACAAGCCGCTCGTTTGTTAGCTAAAAACAGTCGGGGCGAAATAAAATCAGCCCTATTACTTTCCGCACAAACCCTGTATGTGGCCTCGCGTTGTCTTGAAGGAAAACCATTGCTGTCCTATTGACTAAAGCTTCTGGGCGACTGCTTCCTTCAGACGGTCCAATTGTTTTTAAGTAGTCAGTTCAGTCTAAATTGGCTAAAACTGGTCCGTAATATAAGGCAGATGCATGAGAACCTCATATTCAAGCTTTCGAAGTTTTTCGCGAGTCATTATTGGTCAGTGGGGCTTTGTGTCCAATGACACACCATTCCTCCCCTATTAGCCACAGCTGACCGCTTCAGGGCGACTGTTTTCTTCTGACGGTCCAAGTTTTGGCATTACAGGTTGTTAGATGTTTCATGGAACCGGTCCATGAAAGTTTCTGATTGGCGTCAAAGCGGATTTCCTAATAAAGAATTGATCTAAAAACATGTTACCAAAACTTTTCTGCCACACTGTAAGATATATTGTCAAAATTCCACCGCCCACTGCCGATGTTGTCAATTTTGACACATTCACTGCACGCGCACACACACACACCCACACCACGGTGTTCACCAATGCAACGCTACCCATATGTTGAAGAAGACCATAGCTGTGCGCTGCCGCATTGGTTCATTGACTTTAGCATTTCTGCACGCTCGCATGCGCTTGTGCGCGCTTGCCTTTGGCGTTGCACGCTTTTTGTTGTAACAACAAAAATTAATTTTCATTCGGTTTCGTGTTTTTTTCGTAACATTTTTTTTTTTCTGACCACTTTTGTCGCCTGCATTTTTGCATTATGCCACATTGTTATTATTTATTGTTGTTGTGTTTCATATACATACATTTCGCTTTGTTTTTAAGGCCGCCACCCAAATGCGCCCATCCGTTCAATAGCGTGTCCATGTCTGTGCTTGTGGCTGACCGCGTTTGGTTGCGCTTACATTTTGCCAGTTGTTGTACAATTTTTATTGCTGTGTATATTAAAAGCTACAAAAGAAAAGAATTACGAAAAATTACCCACATACTACATACATACATGTTTGTGTATATTAATATGTTATATATGAAACTTGTATTTAATATATGAGTATAACCAAACGTAACAGCCGTACCTCGGAACCTTAATAATTTACTTGTTTTTTGTCTTTCTTTTTTTTCCTTTTTTTACGTAAATGTTGCTGACCCCGTTTACTTGCAAACAAACATACATACATACATGCATGTGTACTTGTCATCCAACGCTTATGTATTTATTACGCCCGTCTGTGCAGCATTTCGCGCTTTGCATATTTACAACTCAATTATTATGACAATTTTGTCAACATGCGAGTACACAATTGGCGTCATGTCCAAATACCCAAAAGGCAATGCTGGCGGCCGCAGCGTAGTCGTTGGCGTTGCCAATGTTAAGCTTCCCTCCAATTTGTTCATTATCAACCCACACTCTTTGTTATTGTGCTGTGCTATGCTATGCTTCATTTCGGTGTGATTAATCTGTTCCTATAACAATAACAGTAAAGTGCGGAAAAGCCAGTGAGTACACATAATGTAGTAAATAATTTATATTATTTCTTATTTTGTGCGAAAAAAATGTTGCACTTTTTATCACAATTTATGAAATGCGTACTATGTAAGTAGGTATATTTTTTTAAAGATTTGTGATAAAAAATAAATATTTTTCTCAGCAAATAAATTCTTAAATTTTTCGAAGAAACATTGTATTTTTAGTGTAAAATACTCACCGCATTGGAAATAGTTTGTTTTAGAAAATCTAAATCATATATAGTATTCTGCGAATTGGTGACCGGACTGCTTTGGATCTGTCAGCGCGCATAAACGTTCACATTAAAAAAAGTCCACCACAAGAGAAGATAATATTTGTATACCCTGGACAGGCTATATTAAGTTTGCCACGAACTTTGTAATACGCCGAAACATATAAAGTATATTTACATTGTGACAAAAAAGTACCCGGAAATTGTAAATAAAACACAAACTATTTAATTATCCCCACCAGATTTAGCATGAAAACGATTTTTCCAGTCCTCGAAACACTTTTCAGAAGCATTTTTTGAGATGGCTTTCAGCTCCTTGAACCAATTTTGTTTTATCTCTTCGATCGATTGAAAAAGAGTTCCACGAAGTGACAATTTCAGTTTGAGGAACAAGAAATAAATAACACCGAGCCAAATCTGGTAAATACTGTGGTCGATGATGGTATTAATTGTATTTTTGGCTTTAAATTCGATCACAATTGTGGCTCGATGCGATGATGCATTATCGTCATGTAAAATTCAATAATTTTTCTATAATTCCGAACGTTCTCGACGGACGTTCTCCCGCAAACCCCTCAATATGGTCAAATAGAACTCTTTATTAATCGTCTGTCCCTCCGTAACAAATTCATTATGCACCAAACCACGAATATCGACAAAAAACAATGAGCAATACCATAATTTTTGTGCTTCGTGATTTTTTTGGTTTCGTCTCGTTTCTTTCCCTTCATTCCGATGATTGTTGACTTGGTTGCAAATGAAACTCATAAGCCCATTTCTTATAGGCATTTATACTGCTCTCCACAAATGTGGCATCACAATTCGTAGGCTGTCTTTGCACACATCCTTTTCTTTCCAAGAAGCTGCTCATTTGTCGGAACCGTTTTATTATTTCAAAAGATATCTTCACGAAATTTGGCATAGCCGAAGTTAACTTGTTTTCTGTTTTCATTGCTTTGAATAATTGTTTGTTGTAACTGTTACTGAGAACCTGTGGAATGTTATCGGCATGAATATGTGAGGAATGTCGTTTTTACTCTAGTTTTATCTCGCGCAAATTTTGCTGGTATGGTTTCGACGCGCCCAACGCTAAGTAACAGAGATCTGGCAAGCTTTATGGTGTAAATGACCTTCACAAAACATCAAGAGACATATTCACACCCAGAGTTATCTCTAGGAGACAGTTCAAACTAGATGGTTAGTCACCGCTGACACTACTCTCCCAGAAACCTTCGTAAAGCTACAGACTTTTTCAAATTGGTTGTAATTCAGTAAACATACCATACAAGTACCTAATCCCCATTAGGATGGTAAGGATTAGATAAATTGTCATTCAACGTCATCATCCCCAGGAAACGTGCCGTTTCGACGGGAACGGACCATAGGCCGAAGGGTGTCACATGTGTAAGGTTAGCTGGGCATGCGAAGAGATGATTATTGTCATGCGGGGATTCATTGCATATGACATGTGGGGGTCTATTCTATATAAGAAGACCTGCTAGAGTATCCAGAACGAAGCTGCGCTAACGTCACTCTCGTTTCTCGCGCCAACTAGAGCCTTCGTCTTAACTGCAAGTCTTATCTTGCTGTGCGAACGCTCTCTACTTGTATTGCATTCTTCCAAGTTGGAGCAAAAAATAATAATAAGAAAATCTCTGTGCTATCGAAAAATTTAGTATGGCGCCCCGGTCTAGGTAAACCTAGACGACGAAAAATACCCTACTACGGATATTAGTTGTTATTAGGCTTGGTTCAGGTTGTACAAAAACTACCTATATTTTGAACGGATCCTCTCACGCCTGTGCTAATTCGGTTATGTAGTAGAAAAAACATTCTCTGGGTTAAAATGGATGAAAAAAGAATTAATTGAATTCCCAAATGAAATGAGTTTGAAGTTAACGCATGGTAAGATAAGTTATTGGGTCGAAATCCGATGAGTTCGGTTTCCAGTACGAATTCCATTTAACCGTGGTAACATTATGTTCTAGCATCTATGTATTACTTAGAAATGAAAATAATCTAAAGCGGTCGAGCAAAGAGCATCTGACTCTCCTACTGAGTTCAAACTATGCATAAATGGCACATAGTTCTTCCATTTTACATCTGTCTCCGCATATTGTACTTTAATACTATTCACTGAAGGTCTATTCACCTTGCCATTTTAATCAACAACATTTACTATGAAGAAGAAGAGTAGAACGACACATACTTATACTCTTACAGATACAGATACAGACACAAGTGTTGAATAATGTCGCAATAGTTAATGCAATTTAAGTCACTATTGACTTTGAAAGTATCACATGTTTATGTATCTACATATATACATATATATATGTATGTGCGTATTTGTGCATAATCTGCTTTGTTGCCAATATGACTCATGCACGTCAATGCCGCTGGAGTCGAATATGGAGAGACTGGCAAAAGCAGGCGGCATCCACATATGTATTTATGCGACTTTGGACGCTTTGTGCATTTTTATCAACAATTACATACATGTGTGTATGTGTGTATGCACATCTGCTACTGTCAGGTTGTCGTCAACTAGTCTACGCTCGTTTGTGTTTGCCACAAAGGAACATTTGCACGGATAAAGTAAACGTGAAACTAAATTAAATGTCAACAGTGACAAAAAACAAAATTACAAGAAAAACCATGCAACATTACATACAATCCATCAGCTGTGCGCAACATTGATGGACGGCAGTGCAGGGTCCGTTCATTAGCGATGCCCGTTGAAAAACGAACTCATGTTGGACAATTGCTCTGTTGCGCTTTGATTGGAACACACTCTAAATTGAGGAAATATCAAATCAAATTGTGAATGGCATTTGTTTGCATAAAGCAGATGTTGTTTCATCGGGGGAAAAAATAAAGATCTTAGCTTTTTTTTTGCAAACAAAAAAACAAAAAAAAAAAACAAGAAAGAACTTTAACTTTGCCTGCGCCGAAGGTATAATGTACATACTTTTCTTGAAAAACTATTTGTATAACCATATCTGAAAATCCAAATGGCCCACGAAACACATTTTATTAGCTATTTGTAGCCATATTTTTTTTGATATCGAATATCGATATATTCGATTCGAATTGTGGGAACTTAATACGGATACTAGTTTTTTAGTAAGATCTTTATCTCAATTATATCGTTAAGTTTGTAGGACAGATAACATATGTAATATAGTGTTAAATTGCCTTGTAGAATATTCTATGCCAAATTTCGTGAATATATTTAGTCATATAAAAAAAATATTCCATAGAAGAACTCGATTTTGATTGATCGGTTTGCGTGGCAGGTAGTGGTCCGATATCGATGATTCGACAAATAAGCAGCTTCTTGGGAAGCAAGGGGCGCATGTAAAGCTCAATCTCGTAAAAACTGAGAAACAAACATGTAGTTCACAAAAAGTATGTTATAGAAAGCCTCCTACACTCCCTAAGATATGCCGGGCTCAGTCTTGACGGCTTTTCATGTTTTGATTGGTCTTCTTCTTCTTACACGGTTATAGCCGAGTTTACAACAGCTCGCCAGACGTTCTTCCTTTTCGCTGTTTCGCGCCAATCGTAGCCAGGTCCTTCCCCGCCTGGTCTTTCCAACAGAGTGGAGGTCTTCCTCTGCTTCCCGGCGGGTACTACGTCGAATACTCTCAGAGCTGTAATGTGTTCCTCCATTCGGTCAATACCTCGCCAACGTAGCCGCTGTCTCTAAATTCGCTGAGCTACATATGTCAAAGTCGTCGTATATCTCGAACAACTCGTCGTTCCATCGAATGCGATATTCGCCGTTGCTAATACATAAAAGACCATACATCTTCAGCAGAATCTTTGTCTCGAAAACTCGTAACGTCGACTCATTAAATGTTGTCATCGTCCATGCCTCTGCACCATATAGCATGACGGGGATGAGTGACTTATAGAGCTTGGTCTTTGTTCGTCGAGAGAGGACTTTACTATTCTATTGTATACTCAGTTCGAAGTAGCACTTATTGGCAAGAGCTATTCTGCATTGGATTGCGAGTCTGACGTCCTTTTGGTGTTAAGCTGGTTCCAAGATAGACGAAATTATTTTACCGCGAGTGCGACGATCCATTCTGGAGAACTGCACTGTTATAGAAGATTGTACCAAAGTCGCACGATAGGCAGTCGCCTTGTCTTGATCGACGAAGAGGAGGTGTGTGTAGATCCTCTTTTCACGGGCCTTTTCCAAGATATGGCGCATGGTGAATATCTGGTCAGATTGGTCTTTTGAGGAATGACCTTTCTAAACGAGTATAAATTCGGCACCGTCTTCGAATGACGGATTTTCCTGGAAATGGAAATTTAGATTTCGTAATCTTTAAAGTTTTGAGGAAAACTGTTGCGAGGACAGCCTCGATGTATTATGTACATATGTACATCAAGCTCAAGTCAGTTAAGTTAAATCGGAAATGGGAGGTTCATTTCAGATATTCTTAAGAATTTAATAAAATTTGAGTATTCATTCTATCGTTCTGTCAGCTTATATTAGCAGGGCTGCATTGGACATCGGACTGATATTTTTTTACGTGTAAATCGTAGCTTTAGAATTTACCAACACACTGAATAAGTACCGCCACCTTTTACCAGGGTTATATTGGACTTCGGACTGATATTGAAAAACTAAATTAACTGAAATCGTATTCGACTTTTTTGCAACTAAAATATATATAATTATAGGCATGTCTGAAAACTGACCAACGCTACGCATATTTTCTCAAACTTACACTTTCTACTACACAGGCACACACGCAGCCAAATTTTGTAACCAATAAAAGTGAAACATACACAATTTTTATTGCAACAGCATTCAATGTTTTGGCTGCCGCTGCTGTCCCAATTTCCAAATGTCGTATTATTTTTAAACACACCTTCTCCCGCATATGCGCTTATGTACATACGTATGTATGTATCTATGTGTGGTTGTGCGTGCGTACCACATACCTCGAATAAAATACGCGCGCAGGTTCACCTAAAAAGCCCAAACACAAATTTGGCGTCGTTGCAAGTGATGAAGACACTTCTTACAATCTACGCGCATAGATTTATAAACATGTACTACTTATATATATGTACATATGTATGGTTTATTGTAAATATGCCACCGTGCTGCCAACTTGCCTGCAATATGTTGCAATCGCAATGCGTAACGGTATTGCTGTTGCTTTCTATTATTTTTTTTTTCAATTTCTGTTTGGCTGTTGCTGCTCGATTTTATATAATTTTTTATCTTTTTTTCGGCAATTCTGTTTTTGAAGTCAAAAACAGAAACAGAAGCAGAAAATTCTTTGAAAACTCGTATCTGTTTGCATTTCTTCACAGATTTCCTTAAAGAAAACTTCAAAGCTGTTTAACCATAAAAGTGCAACAAAATTTTATGGTTCACTGAAATCATTGCGGAAAGATTTCAACAGCAGTTTACATACAGACAGGCATTCTGGTATGTGTGGGTGTGCTGTTGTATTGCAATTGTTTTGCTATCGAAATTCTTCTTCTTCTTTGCTGTTTTCGACGCTTTCAAGCTTAATTGTTTCGTTTCTTTCGCACCTTTTAAACACAAACGAAAATTGTTGTAATTTTTAAATACCGATTTTTTATCGTCATCACCCATAAACTACCCGTTATGTGGCACTGCAGCCGAAAAGAGTGCAATCAGTGCATGCTTTCAATGATAATCAGTTTACTTTAGCTTAGTTGAGTTTTCCGGGTTTAATTGCACGTAAAAATGCGATTTCACGCTAACTCTTTGTTTGTAATTAGCAGCTTCATTTCATTTTCAATTACGTAATTTTGTGTGTAATTGTCATAATCAAATTTACAAAGGAGATTTATTCACGCACTATTTTTTACAATGTACCGTAATTAATTTGAATGAACTCAATAAAATTGTAGTGATATGTTTTAGTGCTTAAAATGAAGATCTTTTGAGATTGTTGTGAAGTAGCTCCATTTTTTAACATCCCATCCATTTGTTAGAATTTATGGAGAAAATATACTCGACTTTGGAAGCACGATCCACTAACCGGTAACTATCGCAGGATGGCATCATTATTGCCAAAGAATCAGATATGTATGTATATACATATAAAGAGTTTTTCAATAAGAGCGCTAAAACAAAACGGTTTGGAATATCAATGAAATTCTTTATTCCTCACAAAGTACACTCGATGCCATAATGTGTGGAACACGATTTCTTTTGCATAGCCACCACGGGCACGCTTGCAGAATTCCAGATGCTGAACCCAATTTTCGACGGTTCTCAGGCATAAATCGACCGATACTGCTGCAATCGATATGGGCCACATTGAACCGTAATTTTTGCGGGATGCAATGGTGACCCGAGGAGTATATATGGTGCTGCCTTACCAATAACGCTTATTGACGAAACCATTCAGCCCAAAATGAACTTCATCGCTGTTTTTTCAATAAAATTCCGAATCATTTTCAAGTTGTTGCTCAGCCCAATTCACGAACATACTGGTTCTGGTTGTCAAGCGGCTTCAGTTCTTACGTCAATTTTATCTTATAACGATGTAGGCCAAGATCTTTTCTCAAAGTTCGCCATTGCGACGTCACAGAGATGCCCAAAGCTTGAGAACGACGTGTGAGAGACGGATTTGAGTCTTCCTTATGATGCGCTAGCGGCAACAATATTCTCATCACTACGGGCACTTCTTTGTCTCACTGACACGGAAACATTTTGTACCGTGCCTGTGGATTAAAATTTTTCCACTAGACGTTCAATTGTCGATCTGACAGGACGATTATGACTACCATAAATTGGAAAAAATATGGCGTCGTTTGCTGTATACATAGGTAGGTCATATTCCTATCACTATTTTAGAGAGAATTCTTGTTATTAGCGAATTCTCCTTCGACGGCGACAGTCCAAAATTTGTCTCACTACTTTCAACATGATCGGAGCTCGTCTTTTGATGAACCACATCCCGGTACCCCAAAAGCGTTTCTCACGTGGAATAACTTGACAAAAGTCAACGATCTTGTATTGGCAAACCACTAATCGAAAGTGCCAGAGATGCTGAGGCAGTAGGCAACTCAAAAAAACATGTTAGTCAAATTTTACATGAAATATTGGGCATTGGTCCGGCGTTTGCTCCCTCACAATGCTTCGTGGTTTTTGAGCGCAATCCGATAGAGTTTCAGTGTTGTTTCTTGATAGGCGACGAAACATGGATCCCCTGGTATACATCGCAGACCAAGTAACAGTGAACTTTTCCTGGTGAACCTGGACTTCACCTATCAAGAGGGAGATTGTATTGAGCCATAAATCATAATTTTACCAAAAATTTCCGTTTAAAGGCTAAGTTATCAGACCGTCTTCGGTGTTCTTTGTAACCCCCATTTAGATGTATTATTGTCATTCCTCAGTGAATAAAAAATAATATTTTCCATGTTTACTACTTTACATTTTATATCTACAAGATTCATGCGTTCTTTATTTCACTTGCAATGCAATTAAATCGCTGCCCACCCATTTGACCTCTCTTTATTTAGCAACAATTCTCTCCTTCGCTTTGACAAACACGAACCACTTACGTAGCATGGGTCAATTAGTTTCGAATTAGTTACAATTTCGTTTGCACGAATGTTGTGAGAACCTGTCTACAACAAGTTGACTCTTACCGTCGCCCCGTCGTCCCGTCTTCCACTCATAACACAACGCGCGGCAGCATATTTTTGGAAAACATATTTTTGCTGCGAATTTTATTGTAGTAGTTGTTAGAGGACGACGGCACAACGGAGCCAGGCACTCAACCGACTTCAACACAACGACGTCATTCTAAATTTAGGCACAAGAGTAGGGCATTCTCGACAAGCTGTTGACTGCGTTCGCTTCTGCATGCTTGATGCACTCATTACACCAGCCCACACGTGAAGATTTTACAATTTCTTTCGTTTTTTAATTTTTTTTTATATACGTGCATACATATTCAGTATACATATTTATGTTTGTGAATATATTTCGTGTAAATATAAAAATATCAAATGTAGGCATTGCTCTTGTAAACTCCAATAAAATGCTCTTTCGTCAGCTACTCAAAATTATCCAGATTTATGACGTGTTTATCGAAGTTTTCAGAAATTTTCAGAAATTTTGTAAATAAAATTTTATTGGATTTTTTTGGGGTTTATTTACTATAACTGCCAAAGAAATTACCGTTAAGAAATTGTAATGAGAAGACGGATGTTATGCCAGCATTTCCCTTAAGGAGTTACATGGGTTTACGGGTTTCAAAGAACCGCATTGACTTATTAAATTCTACAACACCTCTAGAATATTGTGCTAAATCCAATTGATCCGAGTAATAGTTTCGGAGATACAGCCTTGAGAACTTGTGCGCTCGAGGCTAGCTAGGCTGAGTGTGCCATCTTTAAACGCGTTTTTCTCGTAACTGTGTTTTTGAAGTCGGTTGACAAGATTTCTCGAGAACTATTCAACCGATCTTCATGAAATTTTACGCAGGTCTTTGAGATACAATTCTTCAAGACTTGAACGAAGGATTTTTTACTATTACACTTAAAAAAAAAAAAAAATGTTCCAAAGTTTTCATTTTTTTTTCTAAAAATGTCTGCCAAAAATCCTATTTTCAGTTGTTTTTTTTCCTACGTCCAAGTTCTACCTTTTTTTCTTTTTTTTACCGAGAAAACTCATATAATCCCTTAAATAATTATATATTATTTCTAAAATAAAACTTAGATTATTCCAATTACTTTTTATTAATAATAGAATTACTCAAGTTCTACATTTATTTGGGTTGACTGACTAAACTCATTTCAAAGAAAATTGCTCAGCAATAATATCTGTCTAAATAACGGCTTTGTTAATTCAAAATTATTGATAATTCAGTTAGAGTCCAGTTTCTGTTGAAACCCGATAGCAATACATGAATAATTCGGTTATCAAAAGTCTTTGAACGTCTTTGGAACGTGAAATCCAGTGTAAAATTGTCATTTAATTGTAAACCTCGCATTATCTTCAAATATGATTCAGAAGTTGACTGGTGTAGTCGCCCAATTGTTCTGAGAAATATAAATGAATATTCGCGGTTTAACTTCTGTAATCGTATTTTGCTTAGAGTATGGGTTAATAATTTTATCAAAACATGATTAGATAGGATTCGATGAGCGAGACAATACTTTATTTAGAGAATATATATATCCAAGATATTTGGAACCAACATTAACACCTATAACGACGTCAGGCTCGGAATCCAACGCAGAATAACTCTTGCCATGAGGTGCTACTTCGGACTAAGTAGGCAATTGAAAAGTAAAGTCTTCTTTCGACGAACGGAGACCAAAGTCTACAAGTCCCTCATCAGCCACGACCTGCTGTATGGTGCAGAGGCATGGATGTTGACAACAGCTGATGTGTCGACGTCACGAGTTTTCAAGAAAAAGGTTCTGCGGTAGATTTATGGACCTTTCCCCATTGGCAACGGCGAAAACCGCAGTTGATGGAACGATGAGCTGTACGAGATATACGACCATATTGACATAGTTTAGCGAATTTAGAGACAGCGGCTACGCTGGCTAGATCATGAAGTCCGAATATATGAAAACACTTCATTCGACGCAGTACCGCCCGGGGGAAGCAGAGGACTCCACTCCGTTGGAAAGATCAGGTAGAGAAGCACGTGGCTACACTTTTAAATATTTTTAGCTCTAGTTTCGAACACACGATCACAAGCTTAACTCATGCAGCACCGATAGCCGCAAAGCGCAGACCCTTTAATATTTACTTAGCTTGACTGCACGTGCTCAGCGACAACGAAACGTCATTATTATTGCAACATTGCACGTTTTCTCCAGTTTCACTCGGGCACAGCAATTTGCAATTTATTATTGACTTTGCTTTGCAATTTTTGCACAGTTCACCAACTAAGGAGGTCAATATAATTTTTTGCCTTCTTTTTTTTGCACCCACTCGAACTATAGACACACATACAAACACATACACTGTTGTGGAGGCAACAATTTGTGATTTTCTCTTTTGTTTTTTTTTTTTTTGCAAATTTGCAATTGTTTAGACATTCTTCTGAGTGGCGCTTTCGTCATAGCTTCCTCTACTATAGTTCGGCCATTGTAGCTTGGAAGCATACCTTAGAGCGTTTGAGCGATATTCTTTTCACGTTTTTTTCTTGGTGTTTAAGGTTTCCGTTTCCCTTCATTTTTTGGTGCAAACAATTGTTTTTGCTGTTTTCGTCATTTGTTTCTTCATTCATGCGTTGTTTTTGTTCTTGGTTTTTACTGGTCAGTAGCAGTCACTTGTGCCCACAGCGTGTCATCACTTCGGCACTTAAGTACTTATTCGATTTGTTCTTATTGTTGTTAGGTTACGGTGGCACCATACAGTGTGTCCATAATTACCGACCGTCTAATGTGTTGCAATGAACTTTTGATGACTTTAGCGGCACTACGAATGCAGGTTAATGACTAACACTGTTTCTACAAACAAACACACACATACATACATATATGTAAACATATTTATGTGCTTGTATTTCCACACTTTGGGCGTATACCATTTGCACACACTGTAGCTGACCGGTTAAATACCGTTGGGCTTTCGTTAATCCAGCTTATAGATATGCATGTAGTCGGTTTGTTTGGCTTGAGCCTTATGCGTGTACTTGAACCTATTTTTCATTATTACACGCTGCTTTTTTTAATGCCTCCAAATTCGTTAATGTGCAAATAAATCGAAATTAATGTGTTTAAAATGGTTTAAATACTTATGTTGTAGTTCAAATTTTTGGATTTTTTTTGTTAATTGCGGGAAGTAAGCTTTAACAGCTCTCAGCTTTGTTAATTAGCGGCATTTTGCTTCATGTTTGAATCGTGTTGCATTCATTTTGATAATTACGATTTAATTGCACGATTTTGATTAAGTGCTATTGTGACCACAGTGCGGTCAGAAGTCGGAAAATAGTATGAATTTGGTTTCGATTGAGGTTGTTCTATTTTATATTTGTATATAAATATGTGTATTTGTATCTTAGAGGATAGGAGGTTCTAAATGTTTAGGCGAATAACTGATATTAGGAATATCTTACATTGCTGCTGAGGATAGATCGTATAATGCTAGTTCAGTAAAGAATGAATTTGCTGTCATTTTTGCTCAGGCAGTTACTTATTAACTGAATTAAGTTGCTATTCTATTGGCAAAAGGCAAAACAGAGTTTTCCTCGACGCAATGTAGCGATCAACTATCAATTCCATTTCTAAAGTACTCTTGATGTCTGAGATCAAAAAATAGTCAGTGGGGGCCATATCCGAAAAATATTTGTGAATACAGAGCCAATTTACTATCGTTTTCATTGTACTTTTTCTGCGATTGCCCTCTTCGAATGAAAACCGATATTTTGTAATTGTAAATAAAATGCAAAATATTTAATTGTTCATTAATATTTATTTTTTTTTATTTTTTTCCTAAACCTCAAACCACTTTTCAAAAGCACATTTTGAGATGGCTTTCAGTTTTTTCAGCGAATTTCGTGTTATCTCTTCGATCGACTGAAAACGCATTCCACGGAGCGGCTATTTTAGTTTGGGGAACAAGACAAAATCACACGGAGCCAAATCTTGCGAATACGGTGCTTCATTGCGTGTTTGGCTTTAAATTTGGGCACAATCGAACTCTTTTTGAAAAAATATTCAATTTTATGGGACATGTCGAGCAAGAACGCATTTCATACCCAAAATATCCAAAAAAGCATTGGAACGGACTCGCGAAAGATTTCGAGCTCTCTTGCCATCTCTCTAATACTTATCTTGTTTTCAAGTACCATATCCTTCACTTTTTTTTAAATATTTTCATCGAGGTCGAAGGTCCTCCAGTACGAGGTAACGATCTCTCCATCGTCTGTGAATGTTTTGAACCACTCCTATGCTGGTGTTTTTGATAAAACTGAATCACCCGTAAGCCTTTCGTAACGATTCCGCATACGATTTTTGAAATATCATTTACGCGGCGAATTTAATTACAATTTCCGGGTGCTTTTTTGTCCAAATGTATTATATACTATATATATTTCGTGCGTTCCTCACTAATAATTTTTTAAATGGAAAACTCCATTTCGAAATCAAGGATGGACTCTGTGCGTTAGTAATTATTTAAATGAATGCTTTCGTGCGTTCCTCACTAATAATTTTTTAAATGGAAAACTCCATTTCGAAATCAAGGATGGACTCTGTGCGTTAGTAATTATTTAAATGAATGCTTGGTAGAGTTCAACTTTACTTGCCTGTTTTATACTACATATCTACACCAACTAGTTTTTTAGTTTTTTAAGAGATCCATCTGAAGTCTTGCATACGTTCTGTTTTCCTCAAGATGTTATTCATTTTTTGGAACTGCTGATCAGTATATATGATCGATCAAAATTAAGTCCTTGAATGGAAATCTGTTTTACTGGCCAAGTTATCTACACAATATTTGGCGAAGATTTTTGTTCAAAACAACGCTATAATCTTCTATATTGTTGAGATCGGACCACTAAAGTATATAGCTGCTGATCGATAATAATCAAGTCCATGAAGACGATATATACATATATTTCTTTTCCAGGCAACGCTACAATCTAAGTGGTCTTTCCAACGGAGTAGAGGTCTTCCTCTCCCACTGCTTCTACCGGCTGGAACTGCGGGTTTTCCGAGTCTTTTCATCCATTCGGGCAACATGACCCAGCCAGTGTAGACGCTGTCTTTTAATTCACCGAACTATGTCAATGCGGTATTCGCCGTTACCAAATCGCAAAGGACCATAAATCTTTCGCAGAACTTTTCTCTAGAAAACTGGTGACACCGACTCATCAGATGCTGTCATCGTCCATGCCTCTGGATATATAGCATGACGGGGATGATTAGTGACTTGTAGAGTTTGGTTTTTGTTCGTCAAGAGAGGCGACTACTGTTTATTTGTTGACAGGAGATATTTGGTCTTGCCCTCGTTCACTACCAGACCCATTTAGTTCGCTTCCTCATACAGTCTGGAGAAAACAGAACTAACGGTGTTGTTGTTTAGACCAATGATATCAATATCATCGTCGTACGCTCTTCCTTATTATGGTTGCCATAAGAAATACATTTGTGAAAGGTATTATAGCTTTGGTTGTACGTTTTTTCTTGTTTCGCTTAACTATGATTCTCAAAAATGTATAAAAAACTATTCTGCCTATGATTTCTAACTCTATCCGAATATTTATTTGCTTTTTATCTTAAGAAGAATGGAACACAAATTTGTAACACCACACATCGGCAATGAAAATATGTAGTTTCGCAAAGCAATTACCGGCATTGCTACTTATTAACAAATAAAGTAGCTTAGAAAAATATTATGAAATATTTTTGCTTGCGTCTTGTAATTCACGTTTCCTTTCCATATCGCGTGTTCTCTAATTGCTCGCCACTTCTTATTTACATCTTCATTTTTGTATTATTTAATAGTATTTTTTCTCAATTTTCCACACGTTATTTTTTTATTTTCTTCTATTTTGTGCCACTTACAAACACACATACATATACATATGTTATATATACATATGTATATACACATGTAGTTTTGGCCGGCACACGCAATGTTTACTTTTCAGCCACTTTCACTCTCATTTGCTGCAAGTCACAATGATCAAATATCAATGCGAGTGGAGAGAATACACATTGATTGGAGTCAGGCGAGTTGGTTGGTGCTCGGCTGACTAGAAAATCGGTGCTTTTAATGATTGTTGACACATGCTGGTTACGATGACGTTACCTGTTGTTGTGGATTATGTTTTCATTTTCGTTTTCATTTTCGTTTTTTTTTTTTTGACAATTACCGTTTACCGTTTTTTTTTTCATGTCAATTAAATAACGATTGTGTGAAGACACCGCAGCCGGCGCAGAGCACCAAATGTTACCTTAGAAATTATTGAATAATTATAAATATTATGTTTCTGACTTGGTATGTGTGTGCTGCATTTTGTTTGTGGACGCAATGACAACTGTCACAATTAATTGTTATGATTTGCAGATATTGTCACTTGTCGCATTGAAAATTTGCTGATTTTCAAAAAATAACAACAACAATAATTATTATTGGTTTAAAAAATAAAATAAAAATAATAATAAATATTGATTTTTAGAAAAATAGCAGAAACAACAATAACGAAGCATTTGAGAAAAAATAGCAATAACAACAGCAAAAAATGCGGTGAAACTCATTTAACTTGCAATTGGGTGCGTGCGCTGTATTCAGTAGCATACCAGTCTCTTCGTCTCTACCCACACCCGCTACTAGCGCAAATGACTCTTTAGTCAAATTTCCTTTTCATTTAATTTTAATTTTTTTTTTATCATATGTTTTACTTTTCCTGTTAATTGCTGAAGATGTGCACCTGAAATTCATTGGAAATTGAAATCGAAAGCGTCTGCGTCCAACTAGCCAATCATGCGATCTATGCAAGCTGGTTTTGGCTCAAGACTAGTAGCCATTTGTATATTTGCAAGTGTCCGCACATATACTGACTACTAAATTGCGTGAGCTCTGCAGTTTATTACGTTAGCATGCACTTATTTGTATATAACCACATACATACACATGCACATGCTTGCATAGTCTGCTGGCAAGTGGCGGGTGGTAAGCATGCGCGCCGTCTTTATTTTATTACAACATGGCTGCAACACAAATGGCCAAGTCTACTTCCGATGTGCGAGTCACAACCGTTGACCGTGGCCTTTAAAACTTAACTTTGTGAGTATGTGTGTAAGCACATGTATTGCAAAATTGTAAAATTGCAATTCCTTTTTTTCAGTTACAACTGGTTTTTCCTGCTTTCGTGCACACATCTACATATGTATGTATGTTAAGATTTGTTTATTGTTCGCTTTGTATGCATATCGTCTTTTTACGAGGGTGGGCTTTGTAATAATAAGCAAAGAAATTGGAAAATATCATAAAGTGGCCAATTTTCTCTCACTTATGTGCAATTGCTGATTTTTTTATCAACTTTTTTTGTGTACAAAACGTTTTTTGAATCACTGGCATTATAGGAGTCTAGTTTCGGTTTTTTGCTTAAACATAATAGAGATTTCTTTTGCAATGTCAGTTCGTCCTTTTTATAACCCGATAAATGCCATCTTAGGTTAGATTTCCATAAGTATGTATGTACTTACATCGAGAGACATATATAAAAGCGATATTTATTGACGAACGATTATCTCTATACCCCTTATCCGTTTTCTGAACTCAACCAATAACGTTCGAGGAAAAGCGTCGAGTACTAATAGGACCCCAAAAAGCTTAGAAAAGAAAAGTTTTAGGAGGGGAAACATAAGCCTGCAAATACTGTCGTTGTGAGATCAGAAAGTATAATAATATTAGGTTGTCAAAAAAGTCTTGCGGTATTTTCGCTAGTTGGCGCTGAAAGCGCGTAGTTCTAGTTTTATTCGTCGCATCGGGTCATGCTATACCTTTTTGGAAAGCTCATTTCACGCGCTAACACGTGTTTGATTGATTGTCGTTTCTTTTAAGTCTATCGTGAGTTATAGCGTCGCAAACATGGAGCAAAATAAAGAGAAAATACGGCATATTTTACAGTACTACTACGATAAAGGCAAAAATGCATCTCAAGCCGCCAATGAAATTTGTGCAGTTTATGGACCCGATACAGTTTCCATTTCCACCGCACAACGATGGTTTCAATGTTTTCGTTCTGATGTAGAGGTGGTCGAAGATGCGCCACGCTCCGGAAGGCCTGTCGTCGACAATTGCGATAAAATCGCTGAATTGGTCGAAAGAGACCGGCATAGTAGCAGCCGTAGCATCGGTCAAGAGCTGAGCATGAGTCATCAAACCGTTATAAACCATTTCAATAAATTCAATAAATCATTCAATAAAAATGCCGCAAGACTTTTTTGACGACCTAACATATAAACCCAAGAGCATTCCGGATACGTAAACCCCACTATAGTTCTAACAAAAAGCAAAGATCTTCAGAGATGACCAATCGTATTATCTTCTTCTTTTTTATTATTTTCTTCTCTTACGCGATTATAGCCGAGTTAACAACAGCGCGTCAGTCGTTTCTTCCTTTCGCTACGTGGCACCAATTGGAGATTCCAAGCGATGCCACGCCTTTCTCCACCTGGTCTTTCCAACGGAGTGGAGGCCCTCCTCATCCTCTGCTTCCCCCACCGGGTACTGCGTCGAATACTTTCAGAGCTGGAATGTTTTCGTCCATTCGGACAACATGACCTAGCCAGCGGAGCCGCTGTCTTTTAATTCGCTGAACTACAAATATATTAACATCGTCGTATATCTTGTACAGTTCTTTGTTCTATCGAATGCGGTATTTGCCGTGACCAATGCGCAAAGGACCAGAGATCCTCACCAGAACCTTTCTCTCGAAAACTTGTAATGCCGAGTCATCAGATGTTGTCATCATCCATGCCACCATATAGCAGGACGGGAATAATGAGTAATATCACGACTTCCAAAACAATCAATTTTCTGTCCAACAAAATATATGTGAAAAGTAGAAAGTTCAAAGATGTGTAGATCCTAAGCTTCGGTGGTCGAATCCGTACCAAATACTAAATACTGTTCGCTAACAGCAATAAGGCATGAACTGAGCTTAAATTTCAATAGCAGTCTGCAAACAATCGATTAATAACCAAGTTGCAAGGTCAAAAAAGCGATCTAGGTAAGCTTAAAAAATGAGCTTCTGAACTCGCCCAGCAGGGCTGCAGTCAGAATTTGCAAATAGTGAGTTTAGGATTAGGAATAAACTTTTCTCAAAACATAAATTCTACTCATCTTTGTTTAAAAAAATGGCATGATTAGTCGACTCCTTTTCGCTTATGGGTCCCACAATATTAGCAGACTCTCTTTCCTTCTGTTTATTCGATTCGCTACTCTTCAAGGCTTAACGACATGGCCAGAAATTATTTGTTGAACCACAAGTAGCTTCTAAAGCGGTATTTCATATACTTTCCCCAATCTTATATATTTCAGCCCACCCTCGGAATATGTACATACATATTTTTATGAGCGCGTATGTAGCAGTATTGGCTTTGAACAATGTCTGGCTGGGAGCGAACATATCCTTATGGCATTTTGGCGCGTGTGTGCGCTCCCTTGCCAATTGCAGATGCTGCATGTCTAGTTATTTTTAAGTCGAGCATGAACCTGTTTATTGCATATTTTTTTCCTTTGTTGTGTCTTTTGCGCCAAACCTGCTTGCGGCCGCTGCGAGTGTGTGTTATTGATTCTGCGCTTGCAGCTTGGCTTGTCTGGCAGCAAACACGCCTGCGCATCTTCACTTTTTTGCAATTGCCTGTGGCAAGCGCTTTATCACGGCGTTTTTTTTTTTTCAAATTATATTGTTTGTTGTTGCTTTTATTATTGGTTTGCTTTTTTGCATTAATTTTGTGGCATATGTTTTTATGTTATATTATATGTATATGTATATAGCTTTTTCATATTTTTTTGTTGTTTTTATTTTAATTTTCCCATACGCATAAGCAAAATATGCAAAAATTCCAGTTTTTATAGTCTCGTGCTATGTCTGCCGAACATATTTACTTTTATTAAAAAAAACATGTCTGCAAGGTTCATTTGATTTCCCCCTGTTTGCAGTTTTTGTGTTTTTGTTGTGATTTTCTAACCAACAACATGTATGCGCCTAATGTTTTCCTATATTACATAAATTTCCATACACATTTTTTATGATTTTCTATTAAATTTTCCTTCCTTCCTTTGTGAGCAATTATATAAGCTTGGTCAATGGTTGGTTAAAGGAAGCTATAAAACGTACTCAGCTTGTTTGCTGTATATTATAATATTTACATGATTTTGTACATGTTACAATATATACTATTTTTATGATTATAAATACATAATTGTTTCGATACCCGACATCCGCTAACATTTGAAAAACCTCTTAATAGACAATCTATTATTTTTTTCACTAATGAAATCATCAAGTAAATCATTCTTGCATTCTTTCTTCATAACATGCTCTTTTTGAGATGAGAATCGTGCATAGCAGCAACCAGTTCAGCTAAAAACTATCCAACAAATATATTAGCTTTTCATTAAGATTCTACAATACCAGAGCTTCAAATATATGTAGTTACTAATCTTCTTCAGAGACTTAGAATATCATCTATACAACTAGTTTTGCAAATAGTTCAACTTGAAATATTTCTACGGAGATGTTATGTAAACAATTTTGTTTGAATCTTATAAAGAGTGATGCATTTTGAAGTTCGTCCTTAATTTTTTGAAGACTATCTCTTCTAAATTTTGGCCGTGGCTACGACTCAGATGGTCCATCCGTTTAGTCCACACAAGCCTATAAAATCAAAATCTTTGGGGGGAAGTTGAACAAGCGCTGCTACATTTTCGATGACTCGTTAGAGCTTTTCGACTGGTAACTGGCGAATAACACGCGTGATGCTTTGCTCCAAGGCCGGAATCGAAACGGGGTTGTCCGCATAGATTTTATACACAGGAAAAAGTCTAACGGTGTGATATCACAGGATCTTGGTGGCCAATCGACCGCCCAAAACGTGAAATTATCTGCTCACCGAAGTATTCTCTCAATAAATCCGTTGATTGATGTGATGTGTGGAAGTGACGTCATCTTGTTGAAACCAAATGTCGCCGAGCTCACGAGTTTCAATTTCAGGATTCAAATAGTCGGTTATCCTGGCGCGATAACGTTCACCATTGATGGTTACGTTCTCATTTTTGAAGAAATATGGACCGATAATTCCACCGACCCACAAACCACACTAAACGTTATTTTTTCATCGTTCCAAATGCGGCAATTTTGCTTGTTTATGTACCCATTGAGCCCGAATAGGTCCTCAACGCTGAAAAAACTTTGCCTCGATAGCGCCGAATCTTCTTGGAACTTTTGAAGAGCCCATAGAGTGAAACGACGTCGCTTTGGAAGGTCGGACAGCTTCAGTTCTTGCACAAGTTGTATTTTTTACGCTTTCAATTTAAGATCTCGACATAACAAACGCCAAGTCGTTCCATACGTCAGTCCGAGTTGCTGCGAACTGCGCCGAATCGTCTTCGTGTTCACTCTCAACTATGGCTACTATATCTTCTTCACTGCGTGCTGAACGTGGTACATTCAGTCGAATATTATCCAGAAATGAATGCTTGGATGGTCGATAGTGTTGCGAATAATACGCTCGTTATGCAGATTATGTTGACCATAAGTTGAGCGTAGCATGCTTAGCACATTCTTTAGAGAACGTGAATTTTCGTAATAAAGTTGAACGATTTGTAAACGCTTTGCTGGCGTAAGTCTTTCCACGATGAAATGGCATTAAAAAAAGTACCTATATTTGGATTACCCGTTTAATATTACTCAAATTGTCGAGACTATAGATTTTTCAGGAAGCCGTGATCGTGTCAAAATCGAACCAATTATATTCACAGAGCTCTCAGTCCTATAAACTGGTAATCTCAAATCGCCAAATTGACTGCTTCTCAAGTTCATGTCGGTACTGCATCAGCTGTTTAACGTATTTGCCAAGGCAAGCCTGCCTGTCTGCTCATTTTCTGCAATCTGGAACCCACAAAAGTTGAATGTGGTATTAGAAAAAGTTCGCTGTACATCTATTCGTCACATAGCTTTATAAGACCACCCTTTTGGAAACATTATCTTATCGATTCATCATCATAATCACAATATTACTAGCATATGCATTAAATCATTTAAGGCGAGTTTTCAAAATTTTAGTTCACTCATTTCGATTTCATGCACCAACCTGACTAAGTGCAACGGCAGACTTTCGCCAAATAGCTTCAAATTCAAATTTCACTATGACAAATTTTACGCTTTAATAGGCTCGATAGGCGCGCACCATTGTCGCTAATAAAATTTTCGTTTGCTAATATCAATTTGTGTAATTATATAAATGTGCAATGAAAAGTCAAATAAATAAAAAGCACCTGCATCTAAACTGCGGTTACTCAAGCATTCACAAAGTAAAACCACGAAATAATAATATTTACAATTGAATCAAGCATACATACATACTTGTATGTATGTGTATATAATTATAGTTTGTACTTATATGGCATATTTTTGTAGTAATTTATAGATATGTATGCATACATCATATATGCATGTATGTAGGTCTGTTTCGCCTTTCTCCCGTCAATTTTATGCAGCGAATGCAATTTGACTGCTTCTGTGTATGGGTCCGAATGTATGTATGTATGTGTGTTCAGTTAGCGTTTAATCAAACGAAAAGTTAGCTGACTTTTTTGGTTACTTGATGGCACTAACTTGCTGCAATTTTATTTTTTTGTTTTTTTTTGGCAAATAACTAATTGAAATGCAAAAGGAGTTGCCATAACTGTGATCTCTTTCAAAATTTATTGAAATTTATATTTATATTTATATGAGGAGTTTTTATTTCTTTAGTTATAAAAAAATTATTTACTTCATTTAAACTTTTTTTTATTTATAAATAGTTTTTTAGAAAGGTTTTCATTAGTTTTATTTCACTTTGACCTTTTCGAAATTTTTCGTAACCTATTCATATATTATATATGTATGTAGCTGCGCGAATAATATTTCAATGTTGGATATAAAACCTAGTCCATTCGTCTGTTGAGAGTTTTAGAAACAGGGTGCATCATCCTTAATGTCGGTACGCATTCCTACAGTATCCTATTTGCACAATTTTTGAATAACTGCAATCAAGTGTCCGCCTTTATAGACCCCTATAAAGTAAGCCCTTCTTACGGCGATACTTTTCGACCATCTCGTCTGCTACAAGGTGCGTTCCAGAGTAAACAGGACTTTTTCATTCTGAAGTTTATAGCAATGATTGTCTATCGGAAATTTCATCGAAACTGTGCCTGAATTTATTAAAAATCAGCCGAAATCATCATTGAAATTCATGGAATTGAAATTGAACATCTTCAAAACATCAATTTATCGCATTTTGGCCGAGCATTTGGGCTTACGAAAGGTTTGTTCTGCACAAATTGACTGACAACCAAAAAATTGCTCAGAATCCAACATTCGAAGGACGACTATTTGACCAAAAATCTTATTTTAACCATCAACAACTCCCCGTATTCACCTGATATGGCATCGTGCTTCTTCCTTTTCGGAAAAATGCATTTGCCCATGAAAGGAAAGCGTTATGCAGACGTAGAAGTCATTTAAAAGGCTTGCACCGGCATACTGGCGGCCATACCGGCCAACGAGCTAAAACACTCGTTCGACATACTTTTGGACCGTGCAAAAAGCTGTATTGAAGCAAAAGGAGACTATTTTGAATAAAAAATAATTGAATTTGCCGAAAAAACCATTTGTTCTGTTTTATTTTTAAAGTCCTGTTGACTTTGGAACGCATCTTTTATGAAGTGATTTCAGCATGAAAAATCGTCTTCAGCTTATGAACGGTCTATACTTTGCTTTTCAAATAATCTCACGAAAGAACTCAGAAATACTTTAATATGCAGATCTGGAGCGCCAGTCAACGTCTTGATACTTGATCTCAGATATCGGGGAAGTTCTTGTTGTAGAAAGTGATTAGTTTGATTTACAGTAAGACTTAAAAAGCCTTTTTGTTAAAAACGGTAATTCCGAAGATCTTGTTCTGACATTTACGAACAGAGCAAATTCATCCATCTCGGTTTCCACCGATCGACCATTTCGTTTATATATGACCAAACGAATATTTTAGTTCCCAAAAAGCCACTTATTGGCCGTCTGATGGCATTTCATGGATCCTGAAAGCTCTTCTGTTCTTAAATACTGTTTCGGGTCATTGGATAGCTGGGTTAAGCGGGAACTTGGCCTATGGATTCATAGGCGCACTTTTAGCTCTTTGTCCTCAGTGAGGATAGCCTCTTTCTAGTTACGGTGGTTCTAACAAGCCACTACTCAATCCGCGTCTGTGCTGTAAGGTTGAGCATATTACCGGACGCCAGCTACAGAAGCTGAAGTTGAATCATATCAGCATTTTTTTCTAGATCGTCACGCGTTTGTGAAATCAAGACTTAAAAACTTAGGGACTGACACTTTGAGATGTTCTACCAAAATGATGAGAAGAGAAATCACGGGTGAGCAAATTTTTATTGGCCACAAGTCATTTGCTTACTTATAAGTTCGAATTACAGGAGTTCTGTATTACAAAGAACTGCATGCATG
The DNA here is from genome assembly GCA_037783105.1 of Bactrocera zonata. Lineage (NCBI taxonomy): Eukaryota > Metazoa > Arthropoda > Insecta > Diptera > Tephritidae > Bactrocera > Bactrocera zonata. Next base: position 36,387 of record JBAWJQ010004824.1, read on the forward strand.
AGTACATTCGCGATCTTTGGATCCGCCATCAAACCTAACCTAACTCAAGCGGTTAAGACAGGTCAAAGTTATTGGATATTTACTTATCAGCATTAAATACGACACGCCCTGTACATTCCTACAATTATTACATAGATTAGATAAATAAATGGAGATTGCACTGTGAAGTAAGGTCTATTGTGCCCTCTCCTAAGTTACAATGACTCACTTAGCTCAGCATATTGATAAATTCCAATATACTGCTAGGTGCTATTGAAGCGATGTGATCCCTATTTGGAAACATGGATGCAAAGGCCTTTATCCTGCGCCTACCGACTGCCGTGCAGTCAATTAGCAGGTGTTCTGGAGCCTCAGGATCCATGTCGCAGAACCGGCAATTCGTACAAAAAGCTACGTTCATGTTATATAAGTGCTTCTAGAGCTTACAATAGCCGGTGTCGAAAGCGAGAAGTAGCCTGAGTTTGTCTCTTGGGAAGTTGATTTCATATTCCTACAGTCATGCAGTTGAAAAAGTATTTAACATTTGGCTCCACCCGAACTTAATTCTTCTTTATAAATTCTTATTCATTGTCCTTTATAGTACTTAAATACAATCATAATCAATCAATTATTTTCAAGTATTAATTCCGACATCATTATTATCCGACTACTTCCAGATATGACGTTGGTCATGACGGCTATTTGGATCTGACCGAATTGAAATTCATGATGGAAAAATTAGGCGCACCACAAACCCATTTGGGTCTCAAGCAAATGATCGCCGAAGTCGATGAGGATCACGATGGTAAAATTTCGTTCCGTGAATTCTTATTGATCTACCGCAAGGCACAAGCCGGTGAGCTCGACAACGATTCCGGACTCAATCAATTGGCGCGTCTCACCGAAATCAATGTCGAAGAGGTTGGCGTAACCGGCGCGAAAAATTTCTTCGAAGCCAAAATCGAACAACAACTGCGATCGAATAAGTTCCACGATGAGATCCGACAGGAGCAGGAGGAGCGGCGTCGCGAGGAAGAGGAACGTGCCAATAGACGTTTACAATTCCAACAGCGTGCAGCGATCTTCCAGTAAAAACGAACGCCATTGCTTTGCACTGTATGTGGAGCGGGGAGCGTAAGGGGGGAACAATTGGGAAACTTTTAAGATTTATCGTCATCATCAACACTTTGTAGTTTTTAAGAAAATGATCATTTAGGAGCATCAACGCACCGTACTGACTGGGTGGATAGATGTTTCATCGGGTAGTAGTCTGTAGTCAGTGCCAGAGGAAGAAGAGAAGGAGGAGGAGTTTGAACCACTCACACACATCGCATATCGCATAAATATTTGATAAGTAACACACACAATTAATACTACAACTACAACTAAATATGAAGCATTTTTATGTGCAGCAAGCTTAAAAGTGCGCCAGCAAATCATAAAAACAAAAACAAATGAACAAAATTTAATATAAACATATATACTAAAGTGCATAAATACTTTGAATTTAACAAGTATTGATACCAAATCACTTGTGCGCTTACACATACATACATGTATATGAAGAGCGCCAATTTTAGTTTTAGTTTCCTTTAAGCCTTCGCGCGAATCTTAATTGCTTTGCTTGAGTGTGAGGTGTCAAGCTAAAAAGTGCAATTTATTTTATTTTTTTTACAGAATTTACAGTTTTGTGTTATTTTTCCACTGTTGTTGCATTACATTATTGAATTGAAAAAAAATTATTGAAATTTCTTAAATATTTTTGCAAAATTTTTTAAACTTGTCAATTTGTTTAAAAAAAAAATCATTATTTTAAATAAAATATTTTAAAGACAGATTTTAATAAAAATTTAATAACTTAAACTTCTTTTTTGCAAATTTTTTCAAACCTTTCACCTATGCATATTTTTATATTTTTTTCAAATTTTAAATTTTTGTTGAAATTAGTCTTTAAAACATTTGGTTTAAAATTTTAATATTCAAATTTTTATTTCTTATTTAAAAAAGTGTTAAAAATATTTTTCTTACGATTTTTTTCAAGTTGTTTGAAAAAATTTAAATATTTTTATCTTGTTTATTTTTTAAAATTTGTATTTAAGCATTATATTTAAAATTTTCGTATTTCAATATTTTTTTCCGAAAGTTTTTCGACTTTTGGGGCATTGAAAGTTTTTATTTTAAATGATTTTTTTTTACATAAAAAGTCTTGTTGTAAGTTTTATCGAAATAATATTTACTTCTTTAGTTTAACCTTTCTTATATATATTTTTTGGACTGCAAATATTGAATAATTTTTGTTTTGTATTTTTTTCAATGCATTCAATTAATTTTTATTTTTTTTATTTTTTAA
>JBAWJQ010004825.1:0-36727 GCA_037783105.1 Bactrocera zonata
TAGTCTTGTATTTAGGTATAAAGTCGATTTTCTTGTATATACACATTTAACAATCGATACCGAAATGCTTCAAATCATTAGTTTAATATGTTCAAGATATTTAACCTTCTTTATCTTACTGAAGTTTACATAAAGCCATAACGGCATAACGGCAGTGCATTTGGAAGGATTCCTTAATATTGTATTTAGGTATAAAGTAGATTTTCTTGTATATACACATTTAGCAATCGATACCGAAATGCTTCAAATCATTAGTTTAACATATTCATGTTAATAAACCTTCTTTATCTTACTGAAGTTTACATAAAGCCATAACGGCAATAACGGCAGTGTATCTGGATGAATTCCGTAATCTTATATTTAGGTATAAAGTCGATGTTCTTGTATATACATATTTAGCAATCGATACAGAAATGCTTCAAATCATTAGTTTAACATATTCAAGTTAATTAGCCTTCTTTATCTTACTGAAGTTTACATAAAGCCATAAAACCATAACGGCATAACGGCAGTGCATTTGGAAGAATTCCTTAATCTTGTATTTAGGTATAAAGCTTGTATATACATATTAAGCAATCGACATCGTATTGCCTCAAATAATTAGCTTAGCATATTTAAGTTAATTAACCTTCTTTATCTTACTGAAGTTTACATAAAGCCATAACGGCATAACGGCATAACGGCAGTGCATTTGGAAGGATTCCTTAATCTTGTATTTAGGTATAAAGTCGATTTTCTTGTATATACACATTTAGCAATCGTTACCGAAATGCTTCAAATCATTAGTTTAACATATTCAAGTTAATTAACCTTCTTTAGCGTACGGAAGTTGTTATAAAGCCATAACAGCATAACGGCAGTGTATCTGAATGAATTCCGTAATCTTATATTAGGTATAAAGTCGATTTTCTTGTATATACACATTTAGCAATCGATACCGAAATGCTTCGAATCATTAGTTTAACATATTCAAGTTAATTAGCCTTCTTTATCTTACTGAAGTTTACATAAAGCCATAAAACCATAACGGCATAACGGCAGTGCATTTGGAAGAATTCCTTAATCTTGTATTTAGGTATAAAGCTTGTATATACATATTAAGCAATCGACATCGTATTGCCTCAAATAATTAGCTTATCATATTTAAGTTAATTAACCTTCTTTATCTTACTGAAGTTTACATAAAGCCATAACGGCATAACGGCAGTGTATCTGGATGAATTCCGTAATCTTATATTTAGGTATAAATTCGATTTTTTTGTATATACACATTTAACAATCGATACCGAAATGCTTCAAATCATTAGTTTAATATATTCAAGATATTTAACCTTCTTTATCTTACTGAAGTTTACATAAAGCCATAACGGCATATCGGCAGTGCATTTGGAAGAATTCCTTAATCTTCTATTAAGGTATAAAGTCATTTTCTTGTATATACACATTTAGCAATCGATACCGAAATGCTTCAAATCATTAGTTTAACGTATTCATGTTAATAAACCTTCTTTATCTTTCTGAAGTTTACATAAAGCCATTACGGCACATCGGCAGTGCATTTGGAAGAATTCCTTAATCTTGTATTTAGGTAAAAAGTCGATTTTCTTGTATATACACATTTAGCAATCGTTACCGAAATGCTTCAAATCATTAGTTTAACATATTCAAGTTAATTAAACTTCTTTAGCGTACGGAAGTTGTTATAAAGCCATAACGGCATAACGGAAGTGTATCTGGATGAATTCCGTAATCTTATATTTAGGTATAAAGTCAATTTTATTGTATATACACATTTAGCAATCGATACCGAAATGCTTCAAATCATTAGTTTAACATATTCATGTTAATAAACTTTCTTTATCTTACTGAAGTTTACATAAAGCCAAAACGGCATAACGGCAGTGCATTTGGAAGAATTCCTTAATCTTGTATTTAGGTATAAAGTAAATTTTCTTGTATATACGCATTAAGCAATCGATACCGAAATGCTTCAAATCATTAGTTTAACATATTCAAGTTAATTAGCCTTCTTTATCTTACTGAAGTTTACATAAAGCCATAACGGCATATCAGCAGTGCATTTGGAAGAATTCCTTAATCTTGTATTTAGGTATAAAGTCGATTTTCTTGTATATATACAATTAGCAATCAATACCGAAATGCTTCAAATCATTAGTTTAACATATTCATGTTAATAAACTTTCTTTATCTTACTGAAGTTTACATAAAGCCAAAACGGCATAACGGCAGTGCATTTGGAAGAATTCCTTAATCTTGTATTTAGGTATAAAGTCGATTTTCTTGTATATACGCATTAAGCAATCGATACCGAAATGCTTCAAATCATTAGTTTAACATATTCAAGTTAATTAGCCTTCTTTATCTTACTGAAGTTTACATAAAGCCATAAAACCATAACGGCATAACGGCAGTGCATTTGGAAGAACTCCTTAATCTTGTATTTAGGTATAAAGTCGATTTTCTTGTATATACACATTTAGCAATCGATACCGAAATGCTTCAAATCATTAGTTTAGCATATTTAAGTTAATTAACCTTCTTTATCTTACTGGAGTTTACATAAAGCCATAACGGCATAACGGCAGTGCATTTGGAAGAATTCCTTAATCTTGTATTTAGGTATAAAGTCGATATTCTTGTATATACATATTTAGCAATCGATACAGAAATGCTTCAAATCATTAGTTTAACATATTCAAGTTAATTAACCTTCTTTAGCGTACGGAAGTTGTTATAAAGCCATAACGGCATAACGGCAGTGTATCTGGATGAATTCCGTAGTCTTGTATTTAGGTATAAAGTCGATTTTCTTGTATATACACATTTAACAATCGATACCGAAATGCTTCAAATCATTAGTTTAATATGTTCAAGATATTTAACCTTCTTTATCTTACTGAAGTTTACATAAAGCCATAACGGCATAACGGCAGTGCATTTGGAAGGATTCCTTAATATTGTATTTAGGTATAAAGTAGATTTTCTTGTATATACACATTTAGCAATCGATACCGAAATGCTTCAAATCATTAGTTTAGCATATTTAAGTTAATTAACCTTCTTTATCTTACTGAAGTTTACATAAAGCCATAACGGCATATAGGCTGTGCATTTGGAAGGATTCCTTAATCTTGTATTTAGGTATAAAGTCGATTTTCTTGTATATACACATTAAGCAATGGATACCGAAATGCTTCAAATCATTAGTTTAACATATTCATGTTAATAAACCTTCTTTATCTTACTGAAGTTTACATAAAGCCATAACGGCATAAAGGCAGTGCATTTGCAAGAACTCCTTAATCTTGCATTTAGGTATAAAGTCGATTTTCTTGTATATACACATTTAGCAATCGATACCGAAATGCTTCAAATCATTAATTTAGCATATTTAAGTTAATTGACCTTCTTTATCTTACTGAAGTTTACATAAAGCCATAACGGCATAACGGCGGTGTATCCGGTTGAATTCCTTAATCTTATATTTAGGTATAAAGTCATTTTCTTGTATATACACATTTAGCAATCGATACCGAAATGCTTCAAATCATTAGTTTAACGTATTCATGTTAATAAACCTTCTTTATCTTTCTGAAGTTTACATAAAGCCATAACGGCATAACGGCAGTGTATCTGGTTGAATTCCTTAATCTTATATTTAGGTATAAAGTCATTTTCTTGTATATACACATTTAGCAATCGATACCGAAATGCTTCAAATCATTAGTTTAACGTATTCATGTTAATAAACCTTCTTTATCTTTCTGAAGTTTACATAAAGCCATAACGGCATAACGGCAGTGCATTTGGAAGAATTCCTTAATCTTGTATTTAGGTATAAAGCTTGTATATACATATTAAGCAATCGACATCGTATTGCCTCAAATAATTAGCTTAGCATATTTAAGTTAATTAACCTTCTTTATCTTACTGAAATTTACATAAAGCCATAACGGCATAACGGCAGTGCATTTGGAAGGATTCCTTAATCTTGTATTTAGGTATAAAGTCGATTTTCTTGTATATACACATTTAGCAATCGTTACCGAAATGCTTCAAATCATTAGTTTAACATATTCAAGTTAATTAACTTTCTTTAGCGTACGGAAGTTGTTATAAAGCCATAACAGCATAACGGCAGTGTATCTGGATGAATTCCGTAATCTTATATTAGGTATAAAGTCGATTTTCTTGTATATACACATTTAGCAATCGATACCGAAATGCTTCAAATCATTAGTTTAACATATTCAAGTTAATTAGCCTTCTTTATCTTACTGAAGTTTACATAAAGCCATAACGGCATATCGGCAGTGCATTTGGAAGAATCCCTTAATCTTGTATTTAGGTATAAAGTCGATTTTCTTGTATATACATATTAAGCAATCGACATCGTATTGCCTCAAATAATTAGCTTAGCATATTTAAGTTAATTAACCTTCTTTATCTTACTGAAGTTTACATAAAGCCATAACGGCATAACGGCAGTGTATCTGGATGAATTCCGTAATCTTATATTTAGGTATAAATTCGATTTTTTTGTATATACACATTTAACAATCGATACCGAAATGCTTCAAATCATTAGTTTAATATATTCAAGATATTTAACCTTCTTTATCTTACTGAAGTTTACATAAAGCCATAACGGCATATCGGCAGTGCATTTGGAAGAATTCCTTAATCTTGTATTAAGGTATAAAGTCATTTTCTTGTATATACACATTTAGCAATCGATACCGAAATGCTTCAAATCATTAGTTTAACGTATTCATGTTAATAAACCTTCTTTATCTTTCTGAAGTTTACATAAAGCCATTACGGCACATCGGCAGTGCATTTGGAAGAATTCCTTAATCTTGTATTTAGGTAAAAAGTCGATTTTCTTGTATATACACATTTAGCAATCGTTACCGAAATGCTTCAAATCATTAGTTTAACATATTCAAGTTAATTAACCTTCTTTAGCGTACGGAAGTTGTTATAAAGCCATAACGGCATAACGGAAGTGTATCTGGATGAATTCCGTAATCTTATATTTAGGTATAAAGTCAATTTTCTTGTATATACACATTTAGCAATCGATACCGAAATGCTTCAAATCATTAGTTTAACATATTCATGTTAATAAACTTTCTTTATCTTACTGAAGTTTACATAAAGCTAAAACGGTATAACGGCAGTGCATTTGGAAGAATTCATTAATCTTGTATTTAGGTATAAAGTAAATTTTCTTGTATATACGCATTAAGCAATCGATACCGAAATGCTTCAAATCATTAGTTTAACATATTCAAGTTAATTAGCCTTCTTTATCTTACTGAAGTTTACATAAAGCCATAACGGCATATCAGCAGTGCATTTGGAAGAATTCCTTAATCTTGTATTTAGGTATAAAGTCGATTTTCTTGTATATATACAATTAGCAATCAATACCGAAATGCTTCAAATCATTAGTTTAACATATTCATGTTAATAAACTTTCTTTATCTTACTGAAGTTTACATAAAGCCAAAACGGCATAACGGCAGTGCATTTGGAAGAATTCCTTAATCTTGTATTTAGGTATAAAGTCGCTTTTCTTGTATATACGCATTAAGCAATCGATACCGAAATGCTTCAAATCATTAGTTTAACATATTCAAGTTAATTAGCCTTCTTTATCTTACTGAAGTTTACATAAAGCCATAACGGCATAAATCGATACAGAAATGCTTCAAATCATTAGTTTAACATATTCAAGTTAATTTACCTTCTTTAGCGTACGGAAGTTGTTATAAAGCCATAACGGCATAACGGCAGTGTATCTGGATGAATTCCGTAATCTTATATTTAGGTCTAAAGTCGATTTTCTTGTATATACACATTTAACAATCGATACCGAAATGCTTCAAATCATTAGTTTAATATATTCAAGATATTTAACCTTCTTTATCTTACTGAAGTTTACATAAAGCCATAACGGCATAACGGCAGTGCATTTGGAAGGATTCCTTTATATTGTATTTAGGTATAAAGTAGATTTTCTTGTATATACACATTTTGCAATCGATACCGAAATGCTTCAAATCATTAGTTTAACATATTCATGTTAATAAACATTCATTATCTTACTGAAGTTTACATAAAACCATAAAGCCATAACGGCATAACGGCATAACGGCATAACGGCAGTGCATTTGGAAGAACTCCTTAATCTTGTATTTAGGTATAAAGTCGATTTTCTTGTATATACACATTTAGCAATCGATACCGAAATGCTTCAAATCATTAGTTTAGCATATTTAAGTTAATTAACCTTCTTTATCTTACTGAAGTTTACATAAAGCCATAACGGCATAACGGCAGTGCATTTGGAAGAATTCCTTAATCTTGTATTTAGGTATAAAGTCGATGTTCTTGTATATACATATTTAGCAATCGATACAGAAATGCTTCAAATCATTAGTTTAACATATTCAAGTTAATTAACCTTCTTTAGCGTACGGAAGTTGTTATAAAGCCATAACGGCATAACGGCAGTGTATCTGGATGAATTCCGTAATCTTATATTTAGGTATAAAGTCGATTTTCTTGTATATACACATTTAACAATCGATACCGAAATGCTTCAAATCATTAGTTTAATATTTTCAAGATATTTAACCTTCTTTATCTTACTGAAGTTTACATAAAGCCATAACGGCATAACGGCAGTGCATTTGGAAGAATTCCTTAATATTGTATTTAGGTATAAAGTAGATTTTCTTGTATATACACATTTAGCAATCGATACCGAAATGCTTCAAATCATTAGTTTAACATATTCATGTTAATAAAACTTCTTTATCTTACTGAAGTTTACATAAAACCATAAAGCCATAACGGCATAACGGCATAACGGCAGTGCATTTGGAAGAACTCCTTAATCTTGTATTTAGGTATAAAGTCGATTTTCTTGTATATACACATTTAGCAATCGATACCGAAATGCTTCAAATCATTAGTTTAGCATATTTAAGTTAATTAACCTTCTTTATCTTACTGAAGTTTACATAAAGCCATAACGGCATAACGGCAGTGTATCTGGATGAATTCCGTAATCTTATATTTAGGTATAAATTCGATTTTTTTGTATATACACATTTAACAATCGATACCGAAATGCTTCAAATCATTAGTTTAATATATTCAAGATATTTAACCTTCTTTATCTTACTGAAGTTTACATAAAGCCATAACGGCATATTGGCAGTGCATTTGGAAGAATTCCTTAATCTTGTATTAAGGTATAAAGTCATTTTCTTGTATATACACATTTAGCAATCGATACCGAAATGCTTCAAATCATTAGTTTAGCATATTTAAGTTAATTAGCCTTCTTTATCTTACTGAAGTTTACATAAAGCCATAACGGCATATCGGCAGTGCATTTGGAAGAATCCCTTAATCTTGTATTTAGGTATAAAGTCGATTTTCTTGTATATACATATTAAGCAATCGACATCGTATTGCCTCAAATAATTAGCTTAGCATATTTAAGTTAATTAACCTTCTTTATCTTACTGAAGTTTACATAAAGCCATAACGGCATAACGGCAGTGTATCTGGATGAATTCCGTAATCTTATATTTAGGTATAAATTCGATTTTTTTGTATATACACATTTAACAATCGATACCGAAATGCTTCAAATCATTAGTTTAATATATTCAAGATATTTAACCTTCTTTATCTTACTGAAGTTTACATAAAGCCATAACGGCATATTGGCAGTGCATTTGGAAGAATTCCTTAATCTTGTATTAAGGTATAAAGTCATTTTCTTGTATATACACATTTAGCAATCGATACCGAAATGCTTCAAATCATTAGTTTAACGTATTCAAGTTAATTAGCCTTCTTTATCTTACTGAAGTTTACATAAAGCCATAACGGCATATCAGCAGTGCATTTGGAAGAATTCCTTAATCTTGTATTTAGGTATAAAGTCGATTTTCTTGTATATATACAATTAGCAATCAATACCGAAATGCTTCAAATCATTAGTTTAACATATTCATGTTAATAAACTTTCTTTATCTTACTGAAGTTTACATAAAGCCAAAACGGCATATTGGCAGTGCATTTGGAAGAATTCCTTAATCTTGTATTCAGGTATAAAGTCATTTTCTTGTATATACACATTTAGCAATCGATATCGAAATGCTTCAAATCATTAGTTTAACATATTTAAGTTAATTAACCTTCTTTACCTTACTGAAGTTTACATAAAGCATTAACGGTATAACGGCAATGCATTTGGAAGAATTTTGTAATCTTATATATAAAGTCGATTTTCTTGTATATATACATTAAGCAATCGATATCGAAATACTTCAAATCATTAGATTAACATATTTAAGTTAATTAACCTTCTTTAACGTACTGAAGGTGACATGAAGCCAATGCGGCATAACGGCAGTGCTTTTAGAAGAATTCCGTAATCTTATATTTAAGTATAAAGTCGATTTTCTTGTATATACACATTAAGCAATCGATATCGAAATGCTTCAAATCACTGGATTAACATATTTAAGTTAATTAACTTTTTTATCTTAGTGAAGTCTACATAAAGCCTTAAAGGTATAACGGCAGTGCATTTGGAAGAATTCCGTTATCTTATATTTAGGTATAAAGTCGATTTTCTTCTATATACACATTTAGCAATCGATATCGAAATGCTTCAAATTTTTAGTTTAACATATTTAAGTTAATGAACCTTCTGAAACGAACTTAAGTTGACATAAAGCCATGGCGGCATAACGGCAGTGCATTTAGAAGAATTCCGTTATCTTATATTTAGGTATAAAGTCGATTTTCTTGTATATACCAATTTAGCAATCGATATCGAAATGCTTCAAGTTTTTAGTTTAACATATTTAAGTTAATAAACCTTCTGTAACGAACTTAAGTTGACATAAAGCCTTAACGGTATAACGGCAGTGCATTTGGAAGAATTCCGTAATCTTATATTTAGATATAAAGTCGATATTGTTGTATATACACATTTAGCAATCGATATCGAAATACTTCAAATCATTAGATTAACATATTTAAGTTAATTAACTTTCTTTATCTTATTGAAGTCTACATTAAGCCTTAACGGTATAACGGCAGTGTTTTAGAAGATTTCCGTAACCTTATATTTAGGTATAAAGTCGATTTTCTTGTATATACGCATTAAGCAATCGATACCGAAATGCTTCAAATCATTAGTTTAACATATTCAAGTTAATTAGCCTTCTTTATCTTACTGAAGTTTACATAAAGCCATAACGGCATAAATCGATACAGAAATGCTTCAAATCATTAGTTTAACATATTCAAGTTAGTTAACCTTCTTTAGCGTACGGAAGTTGTTATAAAGCCATAACGGCATAACGGCAGTGTATCTGGATGAATTCCGTAATCTTATATTTAGGTCTAAAGTCGATTTTCTTGTATATACACATTTTACAATCGATACCGAAATGCTTCAAATCATTAGTTTAATATATTCAAGATATTTAACCTTCTTTATCTTACTGAAGTTTACATAAAGCCATAACGGCATAACGGCAGTGCATTTGGAAGGATTCCTTTATATTGTATTTAGGTATAAAGTAGATTTTCTTGTATATACACATTTTGCAATCGATACCGAAATGCTTCAAATCATTAGTTTAACATATTCATGTTAATAAACATTCATTATCTTACTGAAGTTTACATAAAACCATAAAGCCATAACGGCATAAGGGCATAACGGCATAACGGCATAACGGCAGTGCATTTGGAAGAACTCCTTAATCTTGTATTTAGGTATAAAGTCGATTTTCTTGTATATACACATTTAGCAATCGATACCGAAATGCTTCAAATCATTAGTTTAGCATATTTAAGTTAATTAACCTTCTTTATCTTACTGAAGTTTACATAAAGCCATAACGGCATAACGGCAGTGCATTTGGAAGAATTCCTTAATCTTGTATTTAGGTATAAAGTCGATGTTCTTGTATATACATATTTAGCAATCGATACAGAAATGCTTCAAATCATTAGTTTAACATATTCAAGTTAATTAACCTTCTTTAGCGTACGGAAGTTGTTATAAAGCCATAACGGCATAACGGCAGTGTATCTGGATGAATTCCGTAATCTTATATTTAGGTATAAAGTCGATTTTCTTGTATATACACATTTAACAATCGATACCGAAATGCTTCAAATCATTAGTTTAATATATTCAAGATATTTAACCTTCTTTATCTTACTGAAGTTTACATAAAGCCATAACGGCATAACGGCAGTGCATTTGGAAGAATTCCTTAATATTGTATTTAGGTATAAAGTAGATTTTCTTGTATAAACACATTAAGCAATCGATACCGAAATGCTTCAAATCATTAGTTTAACATATTCATGTTAATAAAACTTCTTTATCTTACTGAAGTTTACATAAAACCATAAAGCCATAACGGCATAACGGCATAACGGCAGTGCATTTGGAAGAACTCCTTAATCTTGTATTTAGGTATAAAGTCGATTTTCTTGTATATACACATTTAGCAATCGATACCGAAATGCTTCAAATCATTAGTTTAGCATATTTAAGTTAATTAACCTTCTTTATCTTACTGAAGTTTACATAAAGCCATAACGGCATATCGGCAGTGCATTTGGAAGAATTCCTTAATCTTGTATTTAGGTATAAAGTCGATTTTCTTGTATATACATATTAAGAAATCGACATCGTATTGCCTCAAATAATTAGCTTAGGATATTTAAGTTAATTAACCTTCTTTATCTTACTGAAGTTTACATAAAGCCATAACGGCATAACGGCAGTGCATTTGGAAGAACTCCTTAATCTTGTATTTAGGTATAAAGTCGATTTTCTTGTACATACACATTTAACAATCGATACCGAAATGCTTCAAATCATTAGTTTAGCATATTTAAGTTAATTAACCTTCTTTATCTTACTGAAGTTTACATAAAGCCATAACGGCATATCGGCAGTGCATTTGGAAGAATTCCTTAATCTTGTATTTAGGTATAAAGTCGATTTTCTTGTATATACATATTAAGCAATCGACATCGTATTGCCTCAAATAATTAGCTTAGCATATTTAAGTTAATTAACCTTCTTTATCTTACTGAAGTTTACATAAAGCCATAACGGCATAACGGCAGTGCATTTGGAAGGATTCCTTAATCTTGTATTTAGGTATAAAGTCGATTTTCTTGTACATACACATTTAGCAATCGATACCGAAATGCTTCAAATCATTAGTTTAGCATATTTAAGTTAATTAACCTTCTTTATCTTACTGAAGTTTACATAAAGCCATAACGGCATAACGGCAGTGTATCTGGTTGAATTCCTTAATCTTATATTTAGGTATAAAGTCATTTTCTTGTATATACACATTTAGCAATCGATACCGAAATGCTTCAAATCATTAGTTTAACGTATTCATGTTAATAAACCTTCTTTATTTTTCTGAAGTTTACATAAAGCCATAACGACATAACGGCAGTGTATCTGGTTGAATTCCTTAATCTTATATTTAGGTATAAAGTCATTTTCTTGTATATACACATTTAGCAATCGATACCGAAATGCTTCAAATCATTAGTTTAACGTATTCATGTTAATAAACCTTCTTTATCTTTCTGAAGTTTACATAAAGCCATAACGGCATAACGGCAGTGCATTTGGAAGAATTCCTTAATCTTGTATTTAGGTATAAAGTCGATTTTCTTGTATATACACAATTAGCAATCGATATCGAATTGCCTCAAATCATTAGTTTAACATATTCAAGTTAATTAACCTTCTCTATCTTACTGAAGTTTACATAAAGCCATAACGGCATATCGGCAGTGCATTTGGAAGAATTCCTTAATCTTGTATTAAGGTATAAATTCGATTTTCTTGTATATACATATTAAGCAATCGACATCGAATTGCCTCAAATAATTAGCTTAGCATATTAAGTTAATTAACCTTCTTTATCTTACTGAAGTTTACATAAAGCCATTACGGCACATCGGCAGTGCATTTGGAAGAATTCCTTAATCTTATATTTAGGTATAAAGTCGATTTTCTTGTATATACACATTTAGTAATCGATACCGAAATGCTTCAAATTATTAGTTTAACATATTCAAGTTAATTAACCTTCTTTATCTTACTGAAGTTTACATAAAGCCATAATGGCATATCAGCAGTGCATTTGGAAGAATTCTTTAATCTTGTATTTAGGTATAAAGTCGATTTTCTTGTATGTACACATTAAGCAATCGATATCGAAATGCTTTAAATCATTAGTTTAACATATTTAAGATAATTTATCCTCTTCATCTTACTGAAGTTAACAAAAAGCCATAACGGCATATCGGCAGTGCATTTGGAAGAATTCCTTATTCTTGTATTTAGGTATAAAGTCGATTTTCTTGTATATACACATTTAGCAATCGATACCGAAATGCTTCAAATCATTAGTTTAGCATATTTAAGTTAATTAACCTTCTTTATCTTACTGAAGTTTACATAAAGCCATAACGGCATAACGGCAGTTTATCTGGATGAATTCCCTAATCTTATATTTAGGTAAAAAGTCGATTTTCTTGTACATACACATTTAGCAATCGATACAGAAATGCTTCAAATCATTAGTTTAACATATTCAAGTTAATTAACCTTCTTTAGCGTACGGAAGTTGTTATAAAGCCATAACGGCATATCAGCAGTGCATTTGGAAGAATTCTTTAATCTTGTATTTAGGTATAAAGTCGATTTTCTTGTATGTACACATTAAGCAATCGATATCGAAATGCTTTAAATCATTAGTTTAACATATTTAAGATAATTTATCCTCTTAATCTTACTGAAGTTAACAAAAAGCCATATCGGCAGTGCATTTGGAAGAATTCCTTATTCTTGTATTTAGGTATAAAGTCGATTTTCTTGTATATACACATTTAGCAATCGTTACCGAAATGCTTCAAATCATTAGTTTAACATATTCAAGTTAATTAACCTTCTTTAGCGTACGGAAGTTGTTATAAAGCCATAACAGCATAACGGCAGTGTATCTGGATGAATTCCGTAATCTTATATTAGGTATAAAGTCGATTTTCTTGTATATACACATTTAGCAATCGATACCGAAATGCTTCAAATCATTAGTTTAACATATTCAAGTTAATTAGCCTTCTTTATCTTACTGAAGTTTACATAAAGCCATAACGGCATATCGGCAGTGCATTTGGAAGAATCCCTTAATCTTGTATTTAGGTATAAAGTCGATTTTCTTGTATATACATATTAAGCAATCGACATCGTATTGCCTCAAATAATTGTTGCGCGTATGCGGACGACCTTCTTCTTATGGTTGAAGGTCGCTCGAGGTTGGATTTAGAACGGGCGGGAGGAGATCTCTTAGAGATCGTTAATTCTTGGGGTTTAGGAGTGGGGGTTGACATATCGATGGACAAAACGGTGGCAATGCTGCTGAAAGGTAGATTGTCGCCGTCTCGTCCACCGATTGTCCGTGTGAACGGGGTCAGCATCAGATACGTGACGCAAGTCAAGTATCTGGGGTTGACCATAAGTGAAAGATTGTGTTTTACTCCACACTTTGTGAAGGTGAAGGAGCGACTGCAGGCAACCGTAGGCAAAATACGACGTATTTTGAGGAGCGATTGGGGTCTCGGACGTCGTGCTGTCCGCACCATATATCGTGGCTTGTTTGTGGCCTGTGCCACATATGGAGCCCCTGTATGGTGGGAGGCAGCCACGACTGTCTTGGGGTCTCAAAAACTCCTCTCAATACAACGTTGTATGATGCTTGCTTGCTTGCCTGTATGTCGCACCGTCTCAACGGATGCGATGCAGGTTTTGTTAGGTGCACCTCTCTTGACCTGATTGCCATACAGCGTGCTGTTGCATTCAGGTTAAGAAGGGGCTTGAGTGTGTCATTGCTGCGGAATGACTGGATTTCTGACGATGATGTGGAGAGGGAGGGTTATCTAGGGAGCAAGAGGCTCCTAGATGATAGGGTTAGGTGTAGGTGGCAACAACGTTGGGACAATAGTCCTAACGGCCGTGTGACGTACGAGTACATTCGGGACGTTGGATTCGTTGAGGATAACCCAGACTTCAGATTTTGTCTGAGTCTGGGTTTTCTGCTTACGGGGCATGGGCCATCAGAGGCACCTATCAGATACGTCAGGGTGTTTTTGTGGGGCGGGGTTAGAAAGTTGGTCGCATTTAATTGCGGAGTGCCCGATGTACTCGGACATTAGGGATCTGGGTGGTATGGGGATTAGCTGGACTGATGGACGATTAGATGTTAGTGGTGTGATCTCCACTAGTCGGAATACCGAACAGTTAGGGTTGTTTGCGCGTGAGTTATTTAAGCGGCGAAGGCGGTTAGCTGGAAATTAGGCTTTTAGTTTTTTGTATGATTGGTGTGTGTAAGTGATGTGTGTATGGGGTCCAACCCCTGGCCACCAGTCCAGAGCAGTATGGAAGCTCAACTGGTAGTAGTTTCGGCTACGAGGTCTGACCGGAGACTTAATTCTGGTACCACGGGGAGCAGGAGCCCTTGGAGGTAACTCCAACCTGCTCTTGCGGACTGGCCCCTCGGGGAGTATCGTGGTGGTTGTGGTTGAAACCCAAATCGCGGGAAGAACTGACCCTGTCAGTTGAATGTGGAGTTGCAATGCAACCGGGTGCCGGACCCAAAGCACGGCAGAGGTTTTAGATGGGCCTCGAACCCTACCAAGGTGGTTAGTGTGTCCATTCCACTCTGCCAATTGGTACTGAAAATGCTTTGCATTCTCAGGGCGCTGATCAACGCATTGATTTGATCCGCTGTGCTTTTGAGCGCCGTGGAGTAAGGCTGTCGTCAGCAGGTACCCACGTAAAACACACCGGACGTTGCCTCAAATAATTAGCTTAGCATATTTAAGTTAATTAACCTTCTTTATCTTACTGAAGTTTACATAAAGCCATAACGGCATAACGGCAGTTTATCTGGATGAATTCCTTAATCTTATATTTAGGTAAAAAGTCGATTTTCTTGTACATACACATTTAGCAATCGTTACCGAAATGCTTCAAATCATTAGTTTAACATATTCAAGTTAATTAGCCTTCTTTATCTTACTGAAGTTTACATAAGGCCATAACGGCATATCGGCAGTGCATTTATAAGAATTCCTTAATCTTGTATTTAGGTATAAAGTCGATTTTCTTGTATATACATATTAAGCAATCGACATCGTATTGCCTCAAATAATTAGCTTAGCATATTTAAGTTAATTAACCTACTTTATCTTACTGAAGTTTACATAAAGCCATTATGGCACATCGGCAGTGCATTTGGAAGAATTCCTTAATCTTATATTTAGGTAAAAAGTCGATTTTCTTGTATATACATATTTAGCAATCGATACAGAAATGCTTCAAATCATTAGTTTAACATATTCAAGTTAATTAACCTTCTTTAGCGTACGGAAGTTGTTATAAAACCATAACGGCATAACGGCAGTGTATCTCGATGAATTCCGTAATCTTATATTTAGGTATAAAGTCGATTTTCTTGTATATACACATTTAACAATCGATACCGAAATGCTTCAAATCATTAGTTTAATATATTCAAGATATTTAACCTTCTTTATCTTACTGAAGTTTACATAAAGCCATAACGGCATAACGGCAGTGCATTTGGAAGGATTCCTTAATATTGTATTTAGGTATAAAGTAGATTTTCCTGTATATACACATTTAGCAATCGATACCGAAATGCTTCAAATCATTAGTTTAACATATTTAAGTTAATAAACCTTCTTTATCTTATTGAAGTTTACATAAAGCCATAAAACCATAACGGCATAACGGCAGTGCATTTGGAAGGATTCCTTAATATTGTATTTAGGTATAAAGTAGATTTTCCTGTATATACACATTTAGCAATCGATACCGAAATGCTTCAAATCATTAGTTTAACATATTCAAGTTAATTAACCTTCTTTAGCGTACGGAAGTTGTTATAAAGCCATAACGGCATAACGGCAGTGTATCTGGATGAATTTCGTAGTCTTGTATTTAGGTATAAAGTCGATTTTCTTGTATATACACATTTAACAATCGATACCGAAATGCTTCAAATCATTAGTTTAATATGTTCAAGATATTTAACCTTCTTTATCTTACTGAAGTTTACATAAAGCCATAACGGCATAACGGCAGTGCATTTGGAAGGATTCCTTAATATTGTATTTAGGTATAAAGTAGATTTTCTTGTATATACACATTTAGCAATCGATACCGAAATGCTTCAAATCATTAGTTTAGCATATTTAAGTTAATTAACCTTCTTTATCTTACTGAAGTTTACATAAAGCCATAACGGCATATAGGCTGTGCATTTGGAAGGATTCCTTAATCTTGTATTTAGGTATAAAGTCGATTTTCTTGTATATACACATTAAGCAATCGATACCGAAATGCTTCAAATCATTAGTTTAACATATTCATGTTAATAAACCTTCTTTATCTTACTGAAGTTTACATAAAGCCATAACGGCATAAAGGCAGTGCATTTGCAAGAACTCCTTAATCTTGTATTTAGGTATAAAGTCGATTTTCTTGTATATACACATTTAGCAATCGATACCGAAATGCTTCAAATCATTAATTTAGCATATTTAAGTTAATTGACCTTCTTTATCTTACTGAAGTTTACATAAAGCCATAACGGCATAACGGCGGTGTATCCGGTTGAATTCCTTAATCTTATATTTAGGTATAAAGTCATTTTCTTGAATATACACATTTAGCAATCGATACCGAAATGCTTCAAATCATTAGTTTAACGTATTCATGTTAATAAACCTTCTTTATCTTTCTGAAGTTTACATAAAGCCATAACGGCATAACGGCAGTGTATCTGGTTGAATTCCTTAATCTTATATTTAGGTATAAAGTCATTTTCTTGTATATACACATTTAGCAATCGATACCGAAATGCTTCAAATCATTAGTTTAACGTATTCATGTTAATAAACCTTCTTTATCTTACTGAAGTTTACATAAAGCCATAACGTCATAACGGCAGTGCATTTAGAAGAACTCCTTAATCTTGTATTTAGATATAAAGTCGATTTTCTTGTATATACACATTTAGCAATCGATACCGAAATGCTTCAAATCATTAGTTTAGCATATTTAAGTTAATTGACCTTCTTTATCTTACTGAAGTTTACATAAAGCCATAACGGCATAACGGCGGTGTATCTGGTTGAATTCCTTAATCTTATATTTAGGTATAAAGTCATTTTCTTGTATATACACATTTAGCAATCGATACCGAAATGCTTCAAATCATTAGTTTAACATATTCATGTTAATAAACCTTCTTTTTCTTACTGAAGTTTACATAAAGCCATAACGGCATAACGGCATAACGGCAGTGCATTTGGAAGAACTCCTTAATCTTGTATTTAGGTATAAAGTCGATTTTCTTGTATATACACATTTAGCAATCGATACCGAAATGCTTCAAATCATTAGTTTAGCATATTTAAGTTAATTAACCTTCTTTATCTTACTGAAGTTTACATAAAGCCATAACGGCATATCGGCTGTGCATTTGGAAGAATTCCTTAATCTTGTATTTAGGAATAAAGTCGATTTTCTTGTATATACACATTTAACAATCGTTACCGAAATGCTTCAAATCATTAGTTTAACATATTCAAGTTAATTAGCCTTCTTTATCTTACTGAAGTTTACATAAGGCCATAACGGCATATCGGCAGTGCATTTATAAGAATTCCTTAATCTTGTATTTAGGTATAAAGTCGATTTTCTTGTATATACATATTAACCAATCGACATCGTATTGCCTCAAATAATTAGCTTAGCATATTTAAGTTAATTAACCTTCTTTATCTTACTGAAGTTTACATAAAGCCATAACGGCATAACGGCGGTGTATCTGGTTGAATTCCTTAATCTTATATTTAGGTATAAAGTCATTTTCTTGTATATACACATTTAGCAATCGATACCGAAATGCTTCAAATCATTAGTTTAATATATTCAAGATATTTAACCTTCTTTATCTTACTGAAGTTTACATAAAGCCATAACGGCATATAGGCAGTGCATTTGGAAGAATTCCTTAATCTTGTATTTAGGTATAAAGTCGATTTTCTTGTATATACACATTTAGCAATCGATACCGAAATGCTTCAAATCATTAGTTTAACATATTCATGTTAATAAACCTTCTTTATCTTATTGAAGTTTACATAAAGCCATAAAACCATAACGGCATAACGGCAGTGCATTTGGAAGAACTCCTTAATCTTGTATTTAGGTATAAAGTCGATTTTCTTGTATATACACATTAAGCAATCGACATCGTATTGCCTCAAATAATTTGCTTAGCATATTTAAGTTAATTAACCTTCTTTATCTTACTGAAGTTTACATAAAGCCATAACGGCATAACGGCAGTTTATCTGGATGAATTCCTTAATCTTATATTTAGGTAAAAAGTCGATTTTCTTGTACATACACATTTAGCAATCGTTACCGAAATGCTTCAAATCATTAGTTTAACATATTCAAGTTAATTAGCCTTCTTTATCTTACTGAAGTTTACATAAGGCCATAACGGCATATCGGCAGTGCATTTATAAGAATTCCTTAATCTTGTATTTAGGTATAAAGTCGATTTTCTTGTATATACATATTAACCAATCGACATCGTATTGCCTCAAATAATTAGCTTAGCATATTTAAGTTAATTAACCTTCTTTATCTTACTGAAGTTTACATAAAGCCATTACGGCACATCGGCAGTGCATTTGGAAGAATTCCTTAATCTTATATTTAGGTAAAAAGTCGATTTTCTTGTATATACATATTTAGCAATCGATACAGAAATGCTTCAAATCATTAGTTTAACATATTCAAGTTAATTAACCTTCTTTAGCGTACGGAAGTTGTTATAAAGCCATAACGGCATAATGGCAGTGTATCTGGATGAATTCCGTAATCTTATATTTAGGTATAAAGTCGATTTTCTTGTATATACACATTTAACAATCGATACCGAAATGCTTCAAATCATTAGTTTAATATATTCAAGATATTTAACCTTCTTTATCTTACTGAAGTTTACATAAAGCCATAACGGCATAACGGCAGTGCATTTGGAAGGATTCCTTAATATTGTATTTAGGTATAAAGTAGATTTTCTTGTATATACACATTTAGCAATCGATACCGAAATGCTTCAAATCATTAGTTTAACATATTCATGTTAATAAACCTTCTTTATCTTATTGAAGTTTACATAAAGCCACAAAACCATAACGGCATAACGGCAGTGCATTTGGAAGAACTCCTTAATCTTGTATTTAGGTATAAAGTCGATTTTCTTGTATATACACATTTAGCAATCGATACCGAAATGCTTCAAATCATTAGTTTAGCATATTTAAGTTAATTAACCTTCTTTATCTTACTGAAGTTTACATAAAGCCATAAAACCATAACGGCATAACGGCAGTGCATTTGGAAGAATTCCTTAATCTTGTATTTAGGTATAAAGTCGATGTTCTTGTATATACATATTTAGCAATCGATACAGAAATGCTTCAAATCATTAGTTTAACATATTCAAGTTAATTAACCTTCTTTAGCGTACGGAAGTTGTTATAAAGCCATAACGGCATAACGGCAGTATATCTGGATGAATTTCGTAATCTTGTATTTAGGTATAAAGTCGATTTTCTTGTATATACACATTTAGCAATCGATACCGAAATGCTTCAAATCATTAGTTTAACATATTCAAGTTAATTAACCTTCTTTAGCGTACGGAAGTTGTTATAAAGCCATAACGGCATAACGGCAGTATATCTGGATGAATTTCGTAATCTTGTATTTAGGTATAAAGTCGATTTTCTTGTATATACACATTTATCAATCGATACCGAAATGCTTCAAATCATTAGTTTAACATATTCAAGTTAATTAGCCTTCTTTATCTTACTGAAGTTTACATAAGACCATAACGGCATATCGGCAGTGCATTTATAAGAATTCCTTAATCTTGTATTTAGGTATAAAGTCGATTTTCTTGTATATACATATTAACCAATCGACATCGTATTGCCTCAAATAATTAGCTTAGCATATTTAAGTTAATTAACCTTCTTTATCTTACTGAAGTTTACATAAAGCCATTACGGCACATCGGCAGTGCATTTGGAAGAATTCCTTAATCTTATATTTAGGTAAAAAGTCGATTTTCTTGTATATACATATTTAGCAATCGATACAGAAATGCTTCAAATCATTAGTTTAACATATTCAAGATATTTAACCTTCTTTATCTTACTGAAGTTTACATAAAGCCATAACGGCATAACGGCAGTGCATTTGGAAGAATTCCTTAATCTTGTATTTAGGTATAAAGTCGATGTTCTTGTATATACACATTTAGCAATCGATACCGAAATGCTTCAAATCATTAGTTTAACATATTCATGTTAATAAAACTTCTTTATCTTACTGAAGTTTACATAAAACCATAAAGCCATAACGGCATATCGGCATAACGGCAGTGCATTTGGAAGAACTCCTTAATCTTGTATTTAGGTATAAAGTCGATTTTCTTGTATATACACATTTAGCAATCGTTACCGAAATGCTCCAAATCATTAGTTTAACATATTCAAGTTAATTAACCTTCTTTAGCGTACGGAAGTTGTTATAAAGCCATAACGGCATAACGGCAGTGTATCTGGATGAATTCCGTAATCTTATATTTAGGTATAAAGTCGATTTTCTTGTATATACACATTTAACAATCGATACCGAAATGCTTCAAATCATTAGTTTAATATATTCAAGATATTTAACCTTCTTTATCTTACTGAAGTTTACATAAAGCCATAACGGCATAACGGCAGTGCATTTGGAAGAATTCCTTAATATTGTATTTAGGTATAAAGTAGATTTTCTTGTATATACACATTTAGCAATCGATACCGAAATGCTTCAAATCATTAGTTTAACATATTCATGTTAATAAAACTTCTTTATCTTACTGAAGTTTACATAAAACCATAAAGCCATAACGGCATATCGGCATAACGGCAGTGCATTTGGAAGAACTCCTTAATCTTGTATTTAGGTATGAAGTCGATTTTCTTGTATATACACATTTAGCAATCGATACCGAAATGCTTCAAATCATTAGTTTAGCATATTTAAGTTAATTAACCTTCTTTATCTTACTGAAGTTTACATAAAGCCATAACGGCATATCGGCAGTGCATTTGGAAGAATTCCTTAATCTTGTATTTAGGTATAAAGTCGATTTTCTTATATATACATATTAAGCAATCGACATCGTATTGCCTCAAATAATTAGCTTAGGATATTTAAGTTAATTAACCTTCTTTATCTTACTGAAGTTTACATAAAGCCATAACGGCATAACGGCAGTGCATTTGGAAGAACTCCTTAATCTTGTATTTAGGTATAAAGTCGACTTTCTTGTACATACACATTTAGCAATCGATACCGAAATGCTTCAAATCATTAGTTTAGCATATTTAAGTTAATTAACCTTCTTTATCTTACTGAAGTTTACATAAAGCCATAACGGCATATCGGCAGTGCATTTGGAAGAATTCCTTAATCTTGTATTTAGGTATAAAGTCGATTTTCTTGTATATACATATTAAGCAATCGACATCGTATTGCCTCAAATAATTAGCTTAGCATATTTAAGTTAATTAACCTTCTTTATCTTACTGAAGTTTACATAAAGCCATAACGGCATAACGGCAGTGCATTTGGAAGGATTCCTTAATCTTGTATTTAGGTATAAAGTCGATTTTCTTGTACATACACATTTAGCAATCGATACCGAAATGCTTCAAATCATTAGTTTAGCATATTTAAGTTAATTAACCTTCTTTATCTTACTGAAGTTTACATAAAGCCATAACGGCATAACGGCAGTGTATCTGGTTGAATTCCTTAATCTTATATTTAGGTATAAAGTCATTTTCTTGTATATACACATTTAGCAATCGATACCGAAATGCTTCAAATCATTAGTTTAACGTATTCATGTTAATAAACCTTCTTTATTTTTCTGAAGTTTACATAAAGCCATAACGGCATAACGGCAGTGTATCTGGTTGAATTCCTTAATCTTATATTTAGGTATAAAGTCATTTTCTTGTATATACACATTTAGCAATCGATACCGAAATGCTTCAAATCATTAGTTTAACGTATTCGTGTTAATAAACCTTCTTTATCTTTCTGAAGTTTACATAAAGCCATAACGGCATAACGGCAGTGCATTTGGAAGAATTCCTTAATCTTGTATTTAGGTATAAAGTCGATTTTCTTGTATATACACAATTAGCAATCGATATCGAATTGCCTCAAATCATTAGTTTAACATATTCAAGTTAATTTACCTTCTCTATCTTACTGAAGTTTACATAAAGCCATAACGGCATATCGGCAGTGCATTTGGAAGAATTCCTTAATCTTGTATTAAGGTATAAATTCGATTTTCTTGTATATACATATTAAGCAATCGACATCGAATTGCCTCAAATAATTAGCTTAGCATATTAAGTTAATTAACCTTCTTTATCTTACTGAAGTTTACATAAAGCCATTACGGCACATCGGCAGTGCATTTGGAAGAATTCCTTAATCTTATATTTAGGTATAAAGTCGATTTTCTTGTATATACACATTTAGTAATCGATACCGAAATGCTTCAAATTATTAGTTTAACATATTCAAGTTAATTAACCTTCTTTATCTTACTGAAGTTTACATAAAGCCATAATGGCATATCAGCAGTGCATTTGGAAGAATTCTTTAATCTTGTATTTAGGTATAAAGTCGATTTTCTTGTATGTACACATTAAGCAATCGATATCGAAATGCTTTAAATCATTAGTTTAACATATTTAAGATAATTTATCCTCTTCATCTTACTGAAGTTAACAAAAAGCCATAACGGCATATCGGCAGTGCATTTGGAAGAATTCCTTATTCTTGTATTTAGGTATAAAGTCGATTTTCTTGTATATACACATTTAGCAATCGATACCGAAATGCTTCAAATCATTAGTTTAGCATATTTAAGTTAATTAACCTTCTTTATCTTACTGAAGTTTACATAAAGCCATAACGGCATAACGGCAGTTTATCTGGATGAATTCCCTAATCTTATATTTAGGTAAAAAGTCGATTTTCTTGTACATACACATTTAGCAATCGATACAGAAATGCTTCAAATCATTAGTTTAACATATTCAAGTTAATTAACCTTCTTTAGCGTACGGAAGTTGTTATAAAGCCATAACGGCATATCAGCAGTGCATTTGGAAGAATTCTTTAATCTTGTATTTAGGTATAAAGTCGATTTTCTTGTATGTACACATTAAGCAATCGATATCGAAATGCTTTAAATCATTAGTTTAACATATTTAAGATAATTTATCCTCTTCATCTTACTGAAGTTAACAAAAAGCCATATCGGCAGTGCATTTGGAAGAATTCCTTATTCTTGTATTTAGGTATAAAGTCGATTTTCTTGTATATGCACATTTAGCAATCGTTACCGAAATGCTTCAAATCATTAGTTTAACATATTCAAGTTAATTAACCTTCTTTAGCGTACGGAAGTTGTTATAAAGCCATAACAGCATAACGGCAGTGTATCTGGATGAATTCCGTAATCTTATATTAGGTATAAAGTCGA
The DNA here is from genome assembly GCA_037783105.1 of Bactrocera zonata. NCBI lineage: Eukaryota > Metazoa > Arthropoda > Insecta > Diptera > Tephritidae > Bactrocera > Bactrocera zonata. Next base: position 23,868 of record JBAWJQ010004825.1, read on the forward strand.
TTTTCTTGTATATACACATTTAACAATCGATACCGAAATGCTTCAAATCATTAGTTTAGCATATTTAAGTTAATTAACCTTCTTTATCTTACTGAAGTTTACATAAAGCCATAACGGCATATAGGCAGTGCATTTGGAAGAATTCCTTAATCTTGTATTTAGGTATAAAGTCGATTTTCTTGTATATACATATTTAGCAATCGATACAGAAATGCTTCAAATCATTAGTTTAACATATTCAAGTTAATTAACCTTCTTTATCTTACTGAAGTTTACATAAAGCCATAACGGCATAACGGCAGTGCATTTGGAAGAACTCCTTAATCTTGTATTTAGGTATAAAGTCGATTTTCTTGTACATACACATTTAGCAATCGATACCGAAATGCTTCAAATCATTAGTTTAGCATATTTAAGTTAATTAACCTTCTTTATCTTACTGAAGTTTACATAAAGCCATAACGGCATATCGGCAGTGCATTTGGAAGAATTCCTTAATCTTGTATTTAGGTATAAAGTCGATTTTCTTGTATATACATATTAAGCAATCGACATCGTATTGCCTCAAATAATTAGCTTAGCATATTTAAGTTAATTAACCTTCTTTATCTTACTGAAGTTTACATAAAGCCATAACGGCATAACGGCAGTGCATTTGGAAGGATTCCTTAATCTTGTATTTAGGTATAAAGTCGATTTTCTTGTACATACACATTTAGCAATCGATACCGAAATGCTTCAAATCATTAGTTTAGCATATTTAAGTTAATTAACCTTCTTTATCTTACTGAAGTTTACATAAAGCCATAACGGCATAACGGCAGTGTATCTGGTTGAATTCCTTAATCTTATATTTAGGTATAAAGTCATTTTCTTGTATATACACATTTAGCAATCGATACCGAAATGCTTCAAATCATTAGTTTAACGTATTCATGTTAATAAACCTTCTTTATTTTTCTGAAGTTTACATAAAGCCATAACGGCATAACGGCAGTGTATCTGGTTGAATTCCTTAATCTTATATTTAGGTATAAAGTCATTTTCTTGTATATACACATTTAGCAATCGATACCGAAATGCTTCAAATCATTAGTTTAACGTATTCGTGTTAATAAACCTTCTTTATCTTTCTGAAGTTTACATAAAGCCATAACGGCATAACGGCAGTGCATTTGGAAGAATTCCTTAATCTTGTATTTAGGTATAAAGTCGATTTTCTTGTATATACACAATTAGCAATCGATATCGAATTGCCTCAAATCATTAGTTTAACATATTCAAGTTAATTTACCTTCTCTATCTTACTGAAGTTTACATAAAGCCATAACGGCATATCGGCAGTGCATTTGGAAGAATTCCTTAATCTTGTATTAAGGTATAAATTCGATTTTCTTGTATATACATATTAAGCAATCGATACCGAAATGCTTCAAATCATTAGTTTAGCATATTTAAGTTAATTAACCTTCTTTATCTTACTGAAGTTTACATAAAGCCATAACGGCATAACGGCAGTGCATTTGGAAGGATTCCTTAATATTGTATTTAGGTATAAAGTAGATTTTCCTGTATATACACATTTAGCAATCGATACCGAAATGCTTCAAATCATTAGTTTAACATATTCATGTTAATAAACCTTCTTTTTCTTACTGAAGTTTACATAAAGCCATAACGGCATAACGGCATAACGGCAGTGCATTTGGAAGAACTCCTTAATCTTGTATTTAGGTATAAAGTCGATTTTCTTGTATATACACATTTAGCAATCGATACCGAAATGCTTCAAATCATTAGTTTAGCATATTTAAGTTAATTAACCTTCTTTATCTTACTGAAGTTTACATAAAGCCATAACGGCATAACGGCATAACGGCAGTGCATTTGGAAGAATTCCTTAATCTTGTATTTAGGTATAAAGTCGATGTTCTTGTATATACATATTTAGCAATCGATACAGAAATGCTTCAAATCATTAGTTTAACATATTCAAGTTAATTAACCTTCTTTATCTTACTGAAGTTTACATAAAGCCATAACGGCATAACGGCATAACGGCAGTGCATTTGAAAGAATTCCTTAATCTTGTATTTAGGTATAAAGTCGATGTTCTTGTATATACATATTTAGCAATCGATACAGAAATGCTTCAAATCATTAGTTTAACATATTCAAGTTAATTAACCTTCTTTAGCGTACGGAAGTTGTTATAAAGCCATAACGGCATAACGGCAGTGTATCTGGATGAATTCCGTAGTCTTGTATTTAGGTATAAAGTCGATTTTCTTGTATATACACATTTAACAATCGATACCGAAATGCTTCAAATCATTAGTTTAATATGTTCAAGATATTTAACCTTCTTTATCTTACTGAAGTTTACATAAAGCCATAACGGCATAACGGCAGTGCATTTGGAAGGATTCCTTAATATTGTATTTAGGTATAAAGTAGATTTTCTTGTATATACACATTTAGCAATCGATACCGAAATGCTTCAAATCATTAGTTTAACGTATTCGTGTTAATAAACCTTCTTTATCTTACTGAAGTTTACATAAAGCCATAACGGCATAACGGCAGTGCATTTGGAAGAACTCCTTAATCTTGTATTTAGGTATAAAGTCGATTTTCTTGTATATACACATTTAACAATCGATACCGAAATGCTTCAAATCATTAGTTTAATATGTTCAAGATATTTAACCTTCTTTATCTTACTGAAGTTTACATAAAGCCATAACGGCATAACGGCAGTGCATTTGGAAGGATTCCTTAATATTGTATTTAGGTATAAAGTAGATTTTCTTGTATATACACATTTAGCAATCGATACCGAAATGCTTCAAATCATTAGTTTAACGTATTCGTGTTAATAAACCTTCTTTATCTTACTGAAGTTTACATAAAGCCATAACGGCATAACGGCAGTGTATCTGGTTGAATTCCTTAATCTTATATTTAGGTATAAAGTCATTTTCTTGTATATACACATTTAGCAATCGATACCGAAATGCTTCAAATCATTAGTTTAACGTATTCATGTTAATAAACCTTCTTTATTTTTCTGAAGTTTACATAAAGCCATAACGGCATAACGGCAGTGTATCTGGTTGAATTCCTTAATCTTATATTTAGGTATAAAGTCATTTTCTTGTATATACACATTTAGCAATCGATACCGAAATGCTTCAAATCATTAGTTTAACGTATTCGTGTTAATAAACCTTCTTTATCTTTCTGAAGTTTACATAAAGCCATAACGGCATAACGGCAGTGCATTTGGAAGAATTCCTTAATCTTGTATTTAGGTATAAAGTCGATTTTCTTGTATATACACAATTAGCAATCGATATCGAATTGCCTCAAATCATTAGTTTAACATATTCAAGTTAATTTACCTTCTCTATCTTACTGAAGTTTACATAAAGCCATAACGGCATATCGGCAGTGCATTTGGAAGAATTCCTTAATCTTGTATTAAGGTATAAATTCGATTTTCTTGTATATACATATTAAGCAATCGACATCGAATTGCCTCAAATAATTAGCTTAGCATATTAAGTTAATTAACCTTCTTTATCTTACTGGAGTTTACATAAAGCCATTACGGCACATCGGCAGTGCATTTGGAAGAATTCCTTAATCTTATATTTAGGTATAAAGTCGATTTTCTTGTATATACACATTTAGTAATCGATACCGAAATGCTTCAAATTATTAGTTTAACATATTCAAGTTAATTAACCTTCTTTATCTTACTGAAGTTTACATAAAGCCATAATGGCATATCAGCAGTGCATTTGGAAGAATTCTTTAATCTTGTATTTAGGTATAAAGTCGATTTTCTTGTATGTACACATTAAGCAATCGATATCGAAATGCTTTAAATCATTAGTTTAACATATTTAAGATAATTTATCCTCTTCATCTTACTGAAGTTAACAAAAAGCCATAACGGCATATCGGCAGTGCATTTGGAAGAATTCCTTATTCTTGTATTTAGGTATAAAGTCGATTTTCTTGTATATACACATTTAGCAATCGATACCGAAATGCTTCAAATCATTAGTTTAGCATATTTAAGTTAATTAACCTTCTTTATCTTACTGAAGTTTACATAAAGCCATAACGGCATAACGGCAGTTTATCTGGATGAATTCCCTAATCTTATATTTAGGTAAAAAGTCGATTTTCTTGTACATACACATTTAGCAATCGATACAGAAATGCTTCAAATCATTAGTTTAACATATTCAAGTTAATTAACCTTCTTTAGCGTACGGAAGTTGTTATAAAGCCATAACGGCATATCAGCAGTGCATTTGGAAGAATTCTTTAATCTTGTATTTAGGTATAAAGTCGATTTTCTTGTATGTACACATTAAGCAATCGATATCGAAATGCTTTAAATCATTAGTTTAACATATTTAAGATAATTTATCCTCTTCATCTTACTGAAGTTAACAAAAAGCCATATCGGCAGTGCATTTGGAAGAATTCCTTATTCTTGTATTTAGGTATAAAGTCGATTTTCTTGTATATACACATTTAGCAATCGTTACCGAAATGCTTCAAATCATTAGTTTAACATATTCAAGTTAATTAACCTTCTTTAGCGTACGGAAGTTGTTATAAAGCCATAACAGCATAACGGCAGTGTATCTGGATGAATTCCGTAATCTTATATTAGGTATAAAGTCGATTTTCTTGTATATACACATTTAACAATCGATACCGAAATGCTTCAAATCATTAGTTTAGCATATTTAAGTTAATTAACCTTCTTTATCTTACTGAAGTTTACATAAAGCCATAACGGCATATAGGCAGTGCATTTGGAAGAATTCCTTAATCTTGTATTTAGGTATAAAGTCGATTTTCTTGTATATACATATTTAACAATCGATACAGAAATGCTTCAAATCATTAGTTTAACATATTCAAGTTAATTAACCTTCTTTATCTTACTGAAGTTTACATAAAGCCATAACGGCATAACGGCAGTGCATTTGGAAGAACTCCTTAATCTTGTATTTAGGTATAAAGTCGATTTTCTTGTACATACACATTTAGCAATCGATACCGAAATGCTTCAAATCATTAGTTTAGCATATTTAAGTTAATTAACCTTCTTTATCTTACTGAAGTTTACATAAAGCCATAACGGCATATCGGCAGTGCATTTGGAAGAATTCCTTAATCTTGTATTTAGGTATAAAGTCGATTTTCTTGTATATACATATTAAGCAATCGACATCGTATTGCCTCAAATAATTAGCTTAGCATATTTAAGTTAATTAACCTTCTTTATCTTACTGAAGTTTACATAAAGCCATAACGGCATAACGGCAGTGCATTTGGAAGGATTCCTTAATCTTGTATTTAGGTATAAAGTCGATTTTCTTGTACATACACATTTAGCAATCGATACCGAAATGCTTCAAATCATTAGTTTAGCATATTTAAGTTAATTAACCTTCTTTATCTTACTGAAGTTTACATAAAGCCATAACGGCATAACGGCAGTGTATCTGGTTGAATTCCTTAATCTTATATTTAGGTATAAAGTCATTTTCTTGTAAAGGGTGATTTTTTAAGAGCTTGATAACTTTTTTAAAAAAAAAAACGCATAAAATTTGCAAAATCTCATCGGTTCTTTATTTGAAACGTTAGATTGGTTCATGACATTTACTTTTTGAAGATAATTTCATTTAAATGTTGACCGCGGCTGCGTCTTAGGTGGTCCATTCGGAAAGTCCAATTTTGGGCAACTTTTTCGAGCATTTCGGCCGGAATAGCCCGAATTTCTTCGGAAATGTTGTCTTCCAAAGCTGGAATAGTTGCTGGCTTATTTCTGTAGACTTTAGACTTGACGTAGCCCCACAAAAAATAGTCTAAAGGCGTTAAATCGCATGATCTTGGTGGCCAACTTACGGGTCCATTTCTTGAGATGAATTGTTGTCCGAAGTTTTCCCTCAAAATGGCCATAGAATCGCGAGCTGTGTGGCATGTAGCGCCATCTTGTTGAAACCACATGTCAACCAAGTTCAGTTCTTCCATTTTTGGCAACAAAAGTTTGTTAGCATCGAACGATAGCGATCGCCATTCACCGTAACGTTGCGTCCAACAGCATCTTTGAAAAAATACGGTCCAATGATTCCACCAGCGTACAAACCACACCAAACAGTGCATTTTTCGGGATGCATGGGCAGTTCTTGAACGGCTTCTGGTTGCTCTTCACCCCAAATGCGGCAATTTTGCTTATTTACGTAGCCATTCAACCAGAAATGAGCCTCATCGCTCATCGGACACGGACGCGAAACACATTTCGAACCGAACACTGATTTTGGTAATAAAATTCAATGATTTGCAAGCGTTGCTCGTTAGTAAGTCTATTCATGATGAAATGTCAAAGCATACTGAGCATCTTTCTCTTTGACACCATGTCTGACATCCCACGTGATCTGTCAAATACTACTGCATGAAAATCCTAACCTCAAAAAAATCACCCTTTATATACACATTTAGCAATCGATACCGAAATGCTTCAAATCATTAGTTTAACGTATTCATGTTAATAAACCTTCTTTATTTTTCTGAAGTTTACATAAAGCCATAACGGCATAACGGCAGTGTATCTGGTTGAATTCCTTAATCTTATATTTAGGTATAAAGTCATTTTCTTGTATATACACATTTAGCAATCGATACCGAAATGCTTCAAATCATTAGTTTAACGTATTCGTGTTAATAAACCTTCTTTATCTTTCTGAAGTTTACATAAAGCCATAACGGCATAACGGCAGTGCATTTGGAAGAATTCCTTAATCTTGTATTTAGGTATAAAGTCGATTTTCTTGTATATACACAATTAGCAATCGATATCGAATTGCCTCAAATCATTAGTTTAACATACTCAAGTTAATTTACCTTCTCTATCTTACTGAAGTTTACATAAAGCCATAACGGCATATCGGCAGTGCATTTGGAAGAATTCCTTAATCTTGTATTAAGGTATAAATTCGATTTTCTTGTATATACATATTAAGCAATCGATACCGAAATGCTTCAAATCATTAGTTTAGCATATTTAAGTTAATTAACCTTCTTTATCTTACTGAAGTTTACATAAAGCCATAACGGCATAACGGCAGTGCATTTGGAAGGATTCCTTAATATTGTATTTAGGTATAAAGTAGATTTTCCTGTATATACACATTTAGCAATCGATACCGAAATGCTTCAAATCATTAGTTTAACATATTCATGTTAATAAACCTTCTTTTTCTTACTGAAGTTTACATAAAGCCATAACGGCATAACGGCATAACGGCAGTGCATTTGGAAGAACTCCTTAATCTTGTATTTAGGTATAAAGTCGATTTTCTTGTATATACACATTTAGCAATCGATACCGAAATGCTTCAAATCATTAGTTTAGCATATTTAAGTTAATTAACCTTCTTTATCTTACTGAAGTTTACATAAAGCCATAACGGCATAACGGCATAACGGCAGTGCATTTGGAAGAATTCCTTAATCTTGTATTTAGGTATAAAGTCGATGTTCTTGTATATACATATTTAGCAATCGATACAGAAATGCTTCAAATCATTAGTTTAACATATTCAAGTTAATTAACCTTCTTTATCTTACTGAAGTTTACATAAAGCCATAACGGCATAACGGCATAACGGCAGTGCATTTGGAAGAATTCCTTAATCTTGTATTTAGGTATAAAGTCGATGTTCTTGTATATACATATTTAGCAATCGATACAGAAATGCTTCAAATCATTAGTTTAACATATTCAAGTTAATTAACCTTCTTTAGCGTACGGAAGTTGTTATAAAGCCATAACGGCATAACGGCAGTGTATCTGGATGAATTCCGTAGTCTTGTATTTAGGTATAAAGTCGATTTTCTTGTATATACACATTTAACAATCGATACCGAAATGCTTCAAATCATTAGTTTAATATGTTCAAGATATTTAACCTTCTTTTTCTTACTGAAGTTTACATAAAGCCATAACGGCATAACGGCAGTGCATTTGGAAGGATTCCTTAATATTGTATTTAGGTATAAAGTAGATTTTCTTGTATATACACATTTAGCAATCGATACCGAAATGCTTCAAATCATTAGTTTAACGTATTCGTGTTAATAAACCTTCTTTATCTTACTGAAGTTTACATAAAGCCATAACGGCATAACGGCAGTGCATTTGGAAGAACTCCTTAATCTTGTATTTAGGTATAAAGTCGATTTTCTTGTATATACACATTTAACAATCGATACCGAAATGCTTCAAATCATTAGTTTAATATGTTCAAGATATTTAACCTTCTTTATCTTACTGAAGTTTACATAAAGCCATAACGGCATAACGGCAGTGCATTTGGAAGGATTCCTTAATATTGTATTTAGGTATAAAGTAGATTTTCTTGTATATACACATTTAGCAATCGATACCGAAATGCTTCAAATCATTAGTTTAACGTATTCGTGTTAATAAACCTTCTTTATCTTACTGAAGTTTACATAAAGCCATAACGGCATAACGGCAGTGTATCTGGTTGAATTCCTTAATCTTATATTTAGGTATAAAGTCATTTTCTTGTATATACACATTTAGCAATCGATACCGAAATGCTTCAAATCATTAGTTTAACGTATTCATGTTAATAAACCTTCTTTATTTTTCTGAAGTTTACATAAAGCCATAACGGCATAACGGCAGTGTATCTGGTTGAATTCCTTAATCTTATATTTAGGTATAAAGTCATTTTCTTGTATATACACATTTAGCAATCGATACCGAAATGCTTCAAATCATTAGTTTAACGTATTCGTGTTAATAAACCTTCTTTATCTTTCTGAAGTTTACATAAAGCCATAACGGCATAACGGCAGTGCATTTGGAAGAATTCCTTAATCTTGTATTTAGGTATAAAGTCGATTTTTTTGTATATACACAATTAGCAATCGATATCGAATTGCCTCAAATCATTAGTTTAACATATTCAAGTTAATTTACCTTCTCTATCTTACTGAAGTTTACATAAAGCCATAACGGCATATCGGCAGTGCATTTGGAAGAATTCCTTAATCTTGTATTAAGGTATAAATTCGATTTTCTTGTATATACATATTAAGCAATCGATATCGAATTGCCTCAAATAATTAGCTTAGCATATTAAGTTAATTAACCTTCTTTATCTTACTGAAGTTTACATAAAGCCATTACGGCACATCGGCAGTGCATTTGGAAGAATTCCTTAATCTTATATTTAGGTATAAAGTCGATTTTCTTGTATATACACATTTAGTAATCGATACCGAAATGCTTCAAATTATTAGTTTAACATATTCAAGTTAATTAACCTTCTTTATCTTACTGAAGTTTACATAAAGCCATAATGGCATATCAGCAGTGCATTTGGAAGAATTCTTTAATCTTGTATTTAGGTATAAAGTCGATTTTCTTGTATGTACACATTAAGCAATCGATATCGAAATGCTTTAAATCATTAATTTAACATATTTAAGATAATTTATCCTCTTCATCTTACTGAAGTTAACAAAAAGCCATAACGGCATATCGGCAGTGCATTTGGAAGAATTCCTTATTCTTGTATTTAGGTATAAAGTCGATTTTCTTGTATATACACATTTAGCAATCGATACCGAAATGCTTCAAATCATTAGTTTAGCATATTTAAGTTAATTAACCTTCTTTATCTTACTGAAGTTTACATAAAGCCATAACGGCATAACGGCAGTTTATCTGGATGAATTCCCTAATCTTATATTTAGGTAAAAAGTCGATTTTCTTGTACATACACATTTAGCAATCGATACAGAAATGCTTCAAATCATTAGTTTAACATATTCAAGTTAATTAACCTTCTTTAGCGTACGGAAGTTGTTATAAAGCCATAACGGCATATCAGCAGTGCATTTGGAAGAATTCTTTAATCTTGTATTTAGGTATAAAGTCGATTTTCTTGTATGTACACATTAAGCAATCGATACCGAAATGCTTCAAATCATTAGTTTAACATATTCATGTTAATAAACCTTCTTTATCTTATTGAAGTTTACATAAAGCCATAACGGCATATCGGCTGTGCATTTGGAAGGATTCCTTAATCTTGTATTTAGGAATAAAGTCGATTTTCTTGTATATACACATTTAGCAATCGATACCGAAATGCTTCAAATCATTAGTTTAACATATTCATGTTAATAAACCTTCTTTTTCTTACTGAAGTTTACATAAAGCCATAACGGCATAACGGCATAACGGCGGTGCATTTGGAAGAACTCCTTAATCTTGTATTTAGGTATAAAGTCGATTTTCTTGTATATACACATTTAGCAATCGATACCGAAATGCTTCAAATCATTAGTTTAGCATATTTAAGTTAATTAACCTTCTTTATCTTACTGAAGTTTACATAAAGCCATAACGGCATATCGGCTGTGCATTTGGAAGGATTCCTTAATCTTGTATTTAGGAATAAAGTCGATTTTCTTGTATATACACATTTAACAATCGATACCGAAATGCTTCAAATCATTAGTTTAATATATTCAAGATATTTAACCTTCTTTATCTTACTGAAGTTTACATAAAGCCATAACGGCATATAGGCAGTGCATTTGGAAGAATTCCTTAATCTTGTATTTAGGTATAAAGTCGATTTTCTTGTATATACACATTTAGCAATCGATACCGAAATGCTTCAAATCATTAGTTTAACATATTCATGTTAATAAACCTTCTTTATCTTATTGAAGTTTACATAAAGCCATAAAACCATAACGGCATAACGGCAGTGCATTTGGAAGAACTCCTTAATCTTGTATTTAGGTATAAAGTCGATTTTCTTGTATATACACATTAAGCAATCGACATCGTATTGCCTCAAATAATTAGCTTAGCATATTTAAGTTAATTAACCTTCTTTATCTTACTGAAGTTTACATAAAGCCATAACGGCATAACGGCAGTTTATCTGGATGAATTCCTTAATCTTATATTTAGGTAAAAAGTCGATTTTCTTGTACATACACATTTAGCAATCGTTACCGAAATGCTTCAAATCATTAGTTTAACATATTCAAGTTAATTAGCCTTCTTTATCTTACTGAAGTTTACATAAGGCCATAACGGCATATCGGCAGTGCATTTATAAGAATTCCTTAATCTTGTATTTAGGTATAAAGTCGATTTTCTTGTATATACATATTAAGCAATCGACATCGTATTGCCTCAAATAATTAGCTTAGCATATTTAAGTTAATTAACCTTCTTTATCTTACTGAAGTTTACATAAAGCCATTACGGCACATCGGCAGTGCATTTGGAAGAATTCCTTAATCTTATATTTAGGTAAAAAGTCGATTTTCTTGTATATACATATTTAGCAATCGATACAGAAATGCTTCAAATCATTAGTTTAACATATTCAAGTTAATTAACCTTCTTTAGCGTACGGAAGTTGTTATAAAGCACTAACGGCATAACGGCAGTGTATCTGGATGAATTCCGTAATCTTATATTTAGGTATAAAGTCGATTTTCTTGTATATACACATTTAACAATCGATACCGAAATGCTTCAAATCATTAGTTTAATATATTCAAGATATTTAACCTTCTTTATCTTACTGAAGTTTACATAAAGCCATAACGGCATAACGGCAGTGCATTTGGAAGGATTCCTTAATATTGTATTTAGGTATAAAGTAGATTTTCTTGTATATACACATTTAGCAATCGATTCCGAAATGCTTCAAATCATTAGTTTAACATATTCATGTTAATAAACCTTCTTTATCTTATTGAAGTTTACATAAAGCCATAAAACCATAACGGCATAACGGCAGTGCATTTGGAAGAACTCCTTAATCTTGTATTTAGGTATAAAGTTATTTTCTTGTATATACACATTTAGCTATCGATACCGAAATGCTTCAAATCATTAGTTTAGCATATTTAAGTTAATTAACCTTCTTTATCTTACTGAAGTTTACGTAAAGCCATAACGGCATAACGGCAGTGCATTTGGAAGAATTCCTTAATCTTGTATTTAGGTATAAAGTCGATGTTCTTGTATATACATATTTAGCAATCGATACAGAAATGCTTCAAATCATTAGTTTAACATATTCAAGTTAATTAACCTTCTTTAGCGTACGGAAGTTGTTATAAAGCCATAACGGCATAACGGCAGTGTATCTGGATGAATTCCGTAATCTTGTATTTAGGTATAAAGTCGATTTTCTTGTATATACACATTTAACAATCGATACCGAAATGCTTCAAATCATTAGTTTAATATGTTCAAGATATTTAACCTTCTTTATCTTACTGAAGTTTACATAAAGCCATAACGGCATAACGGCAGTGCATTTGGAAGGATTCCTTAATATTGTATTTAGGTATAAAGTAGATTTTCTTGTATATACACATTTAGCAATCGATACCGAAATGCTTCAAATCATTAGTTTAGCATATTTAAGTTAATTAACCTTCTTTATCTTACTGAAGTTTACATAAAGCCATAACGGCATAACGGCAGTTTATCTGGATGAGTTCCTTAATCTTATATTTAGGTAAAAAGTCGATTTTCTTGTATATACACATTAAGCAATCGATACCGAAATGCTTCAAATCATTAGTTTAACATATTCATGTTAATAAACCTTCTTTATCTTACTGAAGTTTACATAAAGCCATAACGGCATAAAGGCAGTGCATTTGCAAGAACTCCTTAATCTTGTATTTAGGTATAAAGTCGATTTTCTTGTATATACACATTTAGCAATCGATACCGAAATGCT
>JBAWJQ010004828.1:0-24408 GCA_037783105.1 Bactrocera zonata
TTAGTCCTGCGGTACACATATGTGCACCACAGAAAATAAGGAAAAGTTACGCGGGTAGAATTAAGAAAAATGTAAAACCTACCTTTTCACACGATAATCCAACACTTCAACTGAATTATTCCCGAACTCGACGGGTCACTCGAGGACAATGCGTCGGCAGTTGAGAATAAGAAACAGAAAAAAGAAGTGTGTTAATAAATGAAACCACAAAGTTTGTGTTTAATATATTATATTAAAATATTGGTTCTTTATTGGATTATCAAATATTACTTGTGATTGTGATTGTGGATATGCTTGTGATGGTGGCCAGTGGACGACGTCTTATTTCGCTTCGTTCGCTAGGATAAGTGAGAAAGGGCGGCTAGCAGAATCGCTTGCTAAGCCCTTGAGTCCAATCTATCGGGAGTTTTTAACGAAACCATTGCCAGTGAAAGTTATTAACAGCTAACTGGCAATGGTTTGTTACATACTCACTAGGGTTGGTGAAAAAGAAATTAGGCACTGGCCTAAACATACCGGCCCCCTTGCGGTGAGCAACAAAAAAAATTACATGTCCATCGACCACCATGTACAAATTTATATCACTATATTAGTATAGACAAAATAAAAAATAAATCATATCGTATAAATTCATGTATTTATTATTATTATTTTTCAAATAAGAAATCAACTAGCGATGTATATAACTTAACTTAGTACCGGGCCGTACCCGAAAGCACCCAGCCGAAGATGGAGCCCTGCGCGAGAAGCTGCCCAAACATGTGTGGCATGACTTGTTGGGTCATGATGCGGAAGTAGACATCGGCGCCGAGCACCAAGCGTATCGGCGTCGACTTGTAAAAATTGAGATCTGCCAGTTTGATGTGTACGTGTTGTGTTGTTGTACGGGGCTGCCATGTCGGAATCTAATGTGGTGGTCAGGCTGATGCGCATATAATCATGCATTACCCTTACATGCGTGGAAATGCGGGTATTCGTCCCATGTCTGCCTCGCAGTACCAAGAGGCAGCCGCGTTGATCACCGATATGAGTCTGCACTAGTTGCAGCTCCCTCGCGAGGTCGCGCGCAATTAGCGACGTAGGTGCGCAGGCATCTATGAGAGCCCTGACTAGATGCAGGCGTCCTTTTGCCTCGATCTTTATCACCCCCGTCAGTGAAATGGCTGCCGTTGGCAGCAAGGAAGGAGCCACTATGTTGGCTCGATCCGTTAGCCCGGCTCTAAAGGAGTTAGCCCGGTGCTGCTGGAGAGATTTGGTCTCCAGTCTGGTCGGGTTGTGCGCTTGGCGGCGGTGCTGACGGCGCTTGTGCGAGCGACGTTCGTGTTGCAGAAGGGGGCGGAAAGTCCGGGTTTCCGTTTCCCCTCGCGGTGATGGGCGGAAAGGCCGTGTCTCCGCTCCGGTTTCAAATAATTCTCCCTCCTCCGGTTCTGGTTGGAGAGGCCTAGTCTCCGTTCCAGAGTCTGACGCATAAATTGATAGCGCATCGTCGGAATCCATTTGTTCGCTCCATGGACGGTTTTGAGGCACTGCAGGGCGGCGACGGGTATTTTCCCCGATGTGCAGCATTGTGTGGTGCTTCTCGTTGCAGCGCCGGCACCGTGCGTCGCCGGAGCACTTCGCTGCACTGTGGTTTACCGCAAGGCAGTTGACACAATATTTCCTTATGAGTGCCTCCCGTAAGCGCTCTTCCGGGTTCTTGGCTCGGAATATCGAGCAGAGCCGTAATGGGTGCTTTCCCTTGCATAGCGAGCAAGAAAGTGGGTAACGATTTGGGTGTAGCGCCGCAGTCTTCTTCAGGGTGCTGTAGCGAGTCATCTTCCTGAAATTAATCTGTTGACGATTTTGTGTTGTTTGGTTTTGAATATCATCTAAAACTGATTGGGTGGCGAGAAAAAGTGCATAAATTATATTATATATGTTGCATAGTGTGGAGGTGGCCTTATGTGGTGTGAACAGCCTTACCTTACCATAGTGTTGCAAATAATAATAATTAAATAAAAAAACATTTTGCCTTTAGCATCAAATTTATGTTATCGTTATTGTTTTATTTGTCGTATCTTTTCGACAAAGGGACCTGCCACCAAAGAAAATTCTAAATACAATTTGGTTTAATAATTATTTTCAATTCCTACTTGTCACTAAAATGCTTCTTGCTCAGTAAGTTCAAGGGCAATGCATACATGTGCTGCTGTAGAAGGAGACTTTCGGTTTGCAACTTCGCTATTTGCTAGCAAAATATGGCATTTGCAAAAAAAAAATGAATTTAAAATCTATAAGCATGAGTTATGCCTCATAGTTTGAGAGACAACAGTTTTAGATTCACTGTTGTAAAATTGTTAAGGCGAATTAAAAACTGACGGCATGGCATCACTGTATGTCATGAATGACATTTCTATTGTATGGTTATGTGTGTGATTTCACTTGCACGCTTTGGCACGTGTGCCAATATCAAGAAGGTTATGGTAAGTAATGAAAACAATGTAATTTCCATATTTATTTAAATATTTTCCTTTATTTTTCAGACTTGTGAGAACGCTCTTCTTAATTTCACCCCTGGTGCGAAACAACTGATCGCTGGTGTCAACAAGATGGATTCGTCCGAACCACCATACAGTGAGGCTTGTTATGAGGAAATCACGAAGGAAGTATCCTCATACATCAAGAAGATCGGTTACAATCCAGCTGCTGTTGCATTCGTGCCATCTCTGGCTGGCATGGTGATAACATGTTGGAAGCATCCACCAACACGTCATGGCTCAAGGGATGGAAAGCTGAACGTAAGAAAGGCAACGCTGAAGGTAAGACATTTATCGATATTAGCCAGATATAGTTGAGCATGCTCTTCTATTTTAACTATCCGGTGCTTTTATTGTTCGCGGGAAATATACTTGGTATTACACCCATTTCCACAATTATTGATCAGCAGGATAGCAAAATCGCATACCATAGTGTTATATTTATGCATTGTCTGGTAGCCGGTAGAAACACTGGAACAATCACGTATGGCGAGGTGAAAATTCCAACATATAAATAGTCATTATAAGTGCATTGAAGTGAAAATAAAGATTTCTACAAAAACGTACTGTAAGCTACACATCGTAAAAAATATTATAAAAATATATAAAAAATGTTATCGAGACCCAGCAAGTAAGAAAATGTTGCAACCCCAGTATGTGAAAACAAAGAACATTATTTATTTAATAGTGTAATAATACATCGATAGTGAACTAATTTCAGTAATGCATTGTAACAAGTACTTTTAAAAGTATTTAAAAGTGAACAAATATTTTGTTACATTTATTTTTAAATAATTAACATTTAACACATTAAAAGGGCGCAAAGTTAAAAAAAAAACTATGCAAATATTGATTGTTAATTCATGGTCCTTCGAGCCGGATACTAATCGACTATATTTTTCAAACCAGCAAGCAAGCAAGTTTTTTAACACCACCCACCGGGATTCACGAGGCGCTGCACACCAGCAAGTTTTTAACACCACACACCGGGATTCACGAGGCGCTCCACACCAGCAAGTTTCTTAACACCACACACCGGCACTCTTTTTTTAACACAAATACATTTTGGCGCTTCACACCAACTCAAGCAAATCTAAAGTACGTGATTGCTTTTAATATCACTTGGATATAAATCGTTTAAAAAAAAAAAAAGAAACAAAGTTGTGTTTTAATCGCACTTTTTTTAACATTGGTGACATTTATAAATTTTTTATATAAGAAAAGTGACAAAGTGACTGGTGTTTTTAGTGTTTTAGTGGAATAATTGCAATAACAAAAAAATCCGTAAGTGCACGGTTACGTTTACCGAATTTTGTGCGGTAATACTTTTTTCATATATTTTTTTTACAACTAATCACTTACGCACTGATTTTTGATTTTTCTCACTTTTTTGATTTTGTGCGGTAATACTTTTTTTCATATATTTTTTCACAACTAATCACTTACGCACTGATTTTTGATTTTTCTCACTTTTTTGATTTTGTGCGATAATACTTTTTTTTTTATTTTTCACAACTCATCACTTACGTTGATTTTTTGATTTTCCTCAATTTGTTCACGAAATTTCTGTTTTGTTTTTTCTTTTGGAAACATAAGTGTATGTAATTTTTCACTGAGACACTTCACCATATTTTTCACTTTGAAACACTTTCTGATTTTCGTTGGCGTATCTTGGGTGGCGAGCAACATAAAGTGTTGCATATACATACATACTTACAATATATATATATATTTTCGTTTTGGTTGGGAGTGGTGGGCTGCAACTCACATATATTAAATAAAGTACAATAAGCCAGATATATTGCGATATCGGCTACTAGTTAAAAATTTTGTTTGCTAAAATATATTCAATAAATCAAGTATTATTGACCAGCCAGATATATTGCGATTTTTTCTATTTTCTCGTGTGGTTGGCAGTGGTGTGCTGCAAATAAAATTTTAAATCGTGGGGCATTATTTTTAAAGCGATTCCCACATTCATTAGGCCAAAGTCGGCTCAGTTTTGAGTATCGCTCTACTCTTTTAAATTTAAATTTTATTTTCGATTCTTCGTGGTCACTTATCTCAACAAACCATGGAAGCTTTCATGCGCTTAGTAGACTACGTTGTCGAATACGAGTCTGAATTCAGTGCCGCATCAAAGGACCTCTCAAAAAACGCTCTTGTGACGCAACAAGACGAATTGAGAGAAATTTGGTGCAAAGCGAAAGCTGCCCATGACGACCTCAACAGTAAAGGGATGTCCCCTTCAAAAGATTATGCCCTGATAAAAAAGAAATTCAAGCTAGGTGGTCAATGCTATATACGCTGCATGGGGGCAATGAAGGATATGTCTGAGATCCTCTCAACCCCCAAAGACACAGAAAAATCTGCTGCGGTAGATAATAACCACTCCCTTCCGCCTTGCGATACTGATGTGTTTAAAGGGGACTACCTTTCATGGCCAACATTCCGCGATATGTTCACGGCCGTATACATCAAGAGCAATCGTCTTTCACCGGTTGAGAAATTATACCACCTCAACAAAAAGACGCAAGGGGAGGCGAAGGTTATTGTGTCGAAATGCCCTCTTACCAATGATGGTTTTGCGATGGCATGGAAGGGTTTGACGGACATGTACGAGAACGAGCGAATACTTGTCGAAACCCAAGTCGACATACTGCTCGACTTACCGTCAATCGACAAGGAGTGTGCAAGCTCGATAAAGTGGCTACAGCGGGAGATCAACAGCTGCATCTCCTGCCTGACAGCCAATAAAGTGGACATTGGGAACTGGGACCCAATAATAATCCGCATTTGTTCTAAGAGACTGCCACAAGCAACATTGGCTCTGTGGGAACAGTCGGTAAAGAACAAAACAAAGACGTCAAAGTGGGAGGAATTGGACAACTTCCTCACGGATAGATACCGTGATTTAGAGGCAATAGAACGTGCCAAGAAATCGTCCAATTCTGCAAAGTCTGTCAGTGCACCCACACAAAACAAATACAACAACAATAGCCTTCAGAACAGACTCGGCGCCTTCCAAGTAAGCGCTGAGAAATCAACATGTCTGATGTGCAAAAGCGCAGATCACAAATTAAGATCTTGCCCCATGTTTCTTAACATGGCACCGGCGGACAGGATCCAGTTCGCTAAGCGCAACAATCGTTGCATTAATTGCCTCGGCTTTGGGCATTCGGTGTCGCAATGCACCAGTGCATTCAACTGTAGCACGTGCCATGCGAGGCATCACTCACTACTACATGTGAGGACAGTGCAGCCTAGCAGCCAAAGAGGCTCATCTACGCCATCGAACGAGATTCCGTCTACGTCCAGGCAAGCGCAGCAGAGACGCAATTTCAACAAATCGAAAGGCAAGCCAACGACTCAGGTACAGTCGTACTTCGCTAACAGCGATAAAGGTGTCTTGTTAGGAACGGCGCAAATAAACATCAATTACAGCGGCGTTACTTATGCCGCAAGAGCACTCATCGACTCCGGGTCAGAGTGCTCTTTCATCATAGAAAGGCTGAAACGCAGAATCAACTTGCCAGTTAGGAAGATAAATGCCCAGGTGTCAGGCATCAACAACACCGTATCTGCGCATGTAAAGGAAGCATGTTGTGTCGAGTTGCGGTCACCAATTGACCCACTTATATCGATCACAACGAACATGATGGTTCTGCCGAAATTAACGGGGAACTTGCCGACTTGCCATATTAGCGCACTAACTCGGCAGGCTTTCCCAGATCTCACGTTGGCGGATAAGAGGTTCTACATCAATGAACCCGTGGACGTCATACTCGGTGGTGACGTCTATCCCCAGATTATGCTTGATGGCATACGCAAGAACGTACTGGGATCACTTCTTGCGCAAGAGACTGTGTTCGGTTGGATAGTCACGGGGCGTGCTAATTCAATTAAGCCAACCAACACTTGCGTCTCGTATTATAACGAAATATCGGTAGAAAAGCGGTTAGCTTCGTTCTGGGAGTTGGAAGAGATGTCCAAGGAAAGGAAGTTAAGCGAGGAGGACAGGTATTGTGAAGAGCTCTATAAAAAGACAACGAAGCGAAGCGGGAAGTACGTTGTATCGCTACCGTTCAGGAAAGACTATCCGGTCAACATTAGTCTAGGTAGTTCCTTAAAGATTGCGTACTCCCAGTTTTATCGCAATGAAGCTCGGTTGTCAAGAGATGAAAACCTGCAAAAAGAATACAACAGGGTGTTAAATAAATATGTTGAGCTGGGTCATATGGCAAAGATACATACCAATCAAACGGCCGACTCTAGTAACAACTATTACCTGCCTCACCACGCCGTAAAGAAGGAAGAGAGCACATCGACAAAGGTGCGTGTGGTGTTCAATGCATCGCAAACAACTTCAAACGGCACTTCGCTGAATGACATCCTTCTCCCCGGTCCAGTTCTTCAGGCAGATCTGACCATTTTAATTCTGCGATGGCGATTATTTAAATATGTCTTCAATAGCGATATTGAGAAGATGTATCGCCAAATCCTGTTGAAGGCTGATCAAACGAAGTACCAGCGAATCGTTTTCCGCAACCGTCGGACCGAACAAACCAATATTTTTGAATTGAAGACGGTAACGTTCGGAATCAACTGCGCTCCTTATCTGGCAATAAGGACATTACTTCAATTAGCTGACGACGTTGAAAGCTCACTACCAGTAGCCTCAAACATACTCAGGAAGTGCATGTATGTTGATGATGTCTTAGCAGGTGGACACTCTGTAGAGGCTGCAATTAAATCTAGAGATGAGTTAAGAACAGCATTGGAGTCGGCAGGTTTCCCACTAAGAAAATGGACAGCCAATTGTGGGAAAACTTTACAAGGCCTTCCAAAAGACCACTTGCTCAACAAGGAGTTTTTAGACTTCGAAGACACAAGTGATGTCAAGGCTCTTGGGATAAGGTGGAATGCGCATACTGACTTCTTCTATTTTAAAACAAAGCCAATACTCAGCCCAGAATCTTATACAAAGAGAGCCATCCTCTCAGACATCGCCAAACTGTTTGACCCATTAGGATGGCTAGCACCGATAATAGTAATAGCCAAAATGATAATGCAACGCTTTTGGTTAGAAGGAACACAATGGGACGAGGTTGTATCTCCTACCACATTGGATCGTTGGAACACATTCATGGATAACCACAGGTACATAAACAATATTAAAATTCCACGATGGGTCCACTTTTCGCCAACGGACGATGTGTCCATTCATGGATTCTGCGATGCGTCAGAGAAAGCATACGCAGCAACTGTCTACCTGCGCGTGAAGACAAGCAACGAAGTTTTCGTCAGCCTACTATTGGCAAAAACCAGAGTAGCGCCTGTCAAAACTGTATCTTTACCACGTCTGGAACTGTGCGGCGCCGTATTACTGGCCGAAACAGTTGAATCTGTCGTCAGCAACCTGGAGCTGACTCATCTTAACCTTAAACTATGGACGGATTCGACCATCGTTCTCGCATGGATTCGCAAGCCACCATGTTCATAGTCAACGTTTGTACCCCATCGAGTGACAAAAATAATAGAAAAGGTCGGCAACGCAAATTGGAATCATGTCGATTCAGGATCTAACCCTGCAGACTTAGCTAAATAAATTACAAGACCGCTGGCCAAATTGGTCTTACTACCACCCTACGAGGAGAAGAACGTGGATGCACACCCTACTCCACGCAACAGTTCCCTAGCCACATCGGAAGCCTAACTTTCCGATACACTTACTACTATCCAAACAGGTGGAAAAAAAAACCTTAACTTCGGGTTCACCGGAGCTAATATACCCTTCATAGGCGTATTTCTTTTAGGTACTACGTGTTCAGTTTGTATTGAAGCCATATGCCTATTTTTGCGGAGAATATGTTATCACCTAAAGCAGTAATATATGTCAAATTTCTTGAAGATATGTTGTCAAATGTGAAAGTTTTCCATACAAGAACTTGATTCCGATCGTTCAGTTTGTATGGCAGCTATATGTTATGTCCGATATCAGCCGTTCCGACAAATGAGCAGCTTCTTAAAGAGAAAATGACGTTCGCAAAATTTTAAAATGATATGAAGAAAACTGAGGGACTATTTCGTATATATACAGACAGACGGACATGGCTGGGTCAACAATTTTCGCTAATGGGTTCCTTTATATGTATGCATATGTATATAGTCTTTATTTTCATTAATTTACTTAGGTTTTGAATTGTTCAACATTCATGTAACACAATCATCCGGCTCGAAGGACCATGAATTATTCCCGAACTCGACGGGTCACTCGAGGACAATGCGTCGGCAGTTGAGAATAAGAAACAGGAAAAAGAAGTGTGTTAATAAATGAAACCACAAAGTTTGTGTTTAATATATTGTATTAAAATGTTGGTTCTTTATTGGATTATCAAATATTACCTGTGATTGTGATTGTGGATATGCTCGTGATGGTGGCCGGTGGACGACGTCTTATTTCGCTTCGTTCGCTAGGATAAGTGAGAAAGGGCGGCTAGCAGAATCGCTTGCTAAGCCCTTGAGTCCAATCTATCGGGAGTTTTTAACGAAACCATTGCCAGTTGAGTGAAAGTTATTAACAGCTAACTGGCAATGGTTTGTTACATACTCACTAGGGTTGGTGAAAAAGAAATTAGGCACTGGCCTAAACATCAACTCTAGTATCCACTTTGAATTACCAAAAAAAGTGAACAATTGATTTTTTTATTGATTTTCAAAGTTACTGAGTAGGCGTCTCTTGCAAAAATTCTCAACTGTCATATTCAAATTAGATAAATACATAAAAAATAAGTACTTAGGGCCACCTAGTGATAAATAGTGGAAACTTTGATAGCTTTAGAAGAATTTGTAGTACAAACCTTTACCATAAGATGTCACTAAGATTAATAAGTTCAGTGAAATTTAAAGTGCACATATCAGAGAACGTATATTTATAGAGAAGGTTCACGATAACGAAAATTTAGGGATATTTCAATTTTGGGATATTTACAGTTTTGGATGAGCGTGTTTCACCACTTTACATCAGGGGACACGAAAATAGCAGAATTGAGCATTGTCAGTGTTAAATGAGAAAAACAATGATAATTCCATTGTTAAAGAATGTACGCTTACAGATTCCCTTTTTTACTATGCGCAAACGATACTGCATATAATTTATAGATCGGTATATGTACATATATTTGTTATGAAAGCACATAAGTATGTAAATATATATTTTAAAATTGAGCTATTTTATGATGAATTCCATAAAATCTTTGCAAATGTATAATTCAATAAAATTTGTGTTACCACCTAAATATGCATTTTATATAGGTTTGGTACGACATACATACACATATGTATGTATATTTGTATACTTAAATAAAAATTTGCTTTGGTCAATAAACTTTTCGATATCATGTTAAAAGACCAAGCGGTCGCACATTTGCTCATACATATATAATTGTGTTTGCATGTAAACAAATATAAAAGAACCATACGCATAATGTTTGTAAATTTGTCTACATGCAACAAATGTATGTAAATATGTACATTCAATGCTTCATGCGAAATTTTCGTTGATGCGGACAACCAATGGCGGAGCTCATATTTTTTGCTTTCATGTCAAAGAATCAATGTGTCGAAAGACTGACGCGACACAACATTGTGTTGTTGGTAGAAAATCCGAGCTGTGCCGAAAACACAAACGAACGATCGCCAATTGCCACTGCTTCCCTGGCCGCTGAAACAGCTTCGGCTTCCAACGTGCGTAAATATATATGTATATATACCTATGAGCATGAATACATAAGTACATATCGACGCAGATTTTTGTCACGGAAAAATATTTTAGAAAAATATTATAAATCGACAACTCCTATGTTGTCAATTTCCTCACTTCTTTCTTAGAACAAACACCAGAAGATGTTCAATTTATGATTTTTAGCTTTTGCCATAAAATAAAAGGCAAAAATTAAAAACAAATTCTGTCGAGATACGAACCTGTATACTCATCGCGGCTTTTCAAGCGCTTACCACCAGCACCACCATTGACACTCATTCTATGTTGTCCTAATTATGGTTTGGTTATGCATAAAAAAAATATAAAGAGGATCGCCGATTGTTACCGCTTTCCTTGCTGCTGGAACAGCTTCGCAAACAAACCAGCGTAATTATGTATGCATATGTATGAGCTTGCATACGTATCGACGCAGATTTTTGCGAGCCACGGAAAAATATTTATTTTAGAATTGACAAATATTGTAAATCGACAAGAGCTACATTGCCACTTTTGTCACTTCTTTCTGTGAAGAATCATCAGAAAGTTGTTCAATTTATGATTTTTAGCTTTTGCCATCGTCGCGAAAAAACGCTTCTAGGCAAAGGCATGCTCGGGGAGATGTAATGGTGTTTGTTTTTATGAATGAAGCAAGTTTGCCTGTTGAAAGTGCGCTTGCGTTCATGAATGAAGTGTTAGGTGTTTTTCTACAAATTTGGGCATCGACTGTTTGGCTGCCATATTGACTTGTGATGCTGCTGACGCTATTTGAAACCATTGTTGTTTTTGTAAACAATATTCGTAATTTTTGCGGGTGACAAATCGCCATGTGAACGCATATAAGTATGTTGGTTTGTGTATACATTATTTGTTGGGCAATGCCGTACACATATGCATATGTATGTACATGTAGAGCAGTGCGCGCACACTTTTTACTGATAAATGATAATATCACGATTTGAATTTGAATTGTACTTACATACATATGTATGTATGTATGTAATTATGTGCTAATATGTAGATGCGTATGAAAATTTAAATGAAGAAATGTAATTTACATACAATATTATTGTAATATATTAGTTTTTAAGGATATTATGATAGTATCTCATATACATAGGATGTATATCGCATATATGTATGTATATAAAAACATTCATATATGAAATTATACTATATTACCAAACATAAGATATATTTAAAAATTAACTGTTATTCACACATTAACTACAAATATATGTATATTTTGAAAATAAAAAAATGTAATTAAAATGTTATCAGTTTTGCATGTATTCATAAAAATTCGCAAAATGATAATCATATCAATTAATATGATGGCATGTAAACGTATAAGCAAAAGGCCAACATACGTCTGTAACAGCAATGTATATTTCTGAGCATAATTTTCATTAAATGCTCAGCTCTGTTCCCTTGCCACTGTTAACATTTCTCCTTCTGAGCTAGCTGTGGTGAAACACGCTCATCGCATTTTGTTAGCTTTTGACAGTTTACACGCTTGTCCGTTGTTGGACCTTCTCTATAAATATACGTTCTCTGCACATATGTGTACTCAAGGTCTGAAGAGGTTAAAGAGTGCATGTAAGTACAAAAAAATATCACGGTATTTGCTGTGTAGAAACTCAAATACAAGGCATAATAGGACGGTCTATCGCAATGCCCATTTATGAATTTATAAAAAAAAATAAAATTTCATTAACACTGTGATATTATAAGTTTAAAACTTTTCACTAACACTGTGATACCAAAAGGGAGTATTTGAATTTGAAAACTTTTTACATACATTATTAGATTGTGAAGTTTCCTCTGCTTTTATTTACAGTTGGTGGTGATGATTCTCTTATTTGGAAATTGCTGAGGTTTGCGGTAGATTTCCTTCACTCCGTTGGGCGCCAGTTATTTTTTTGCTTATTAGTTCGTATAAGTGGTAGCGGCGCGTCGGTGGTGTCCACTAGACTCGAACTCGCTGCTTCCAGGCTTGATTGCGTGGATTGCAGTTTTGGCAGCTTAAGAAACTGACTTAGTTAACAATTATTAACTTATATTTATGTTAAAATATGACTGCTATCTATAAATAATTTTGAAAGAGTCTAAATTAACAACATGTTTTTAAACATTAACCGCACGGTGTATATATACATATGTAATGAAAAGGATACTCTTTCCATTCATTGCAGAGAACGTATATTTATAGAGAAGGTCCAACAACGGACAAGCGTGTAAACTGTCAAAAGGTAACAAAATGCGATGGGTGCATTTCACCACAGCTAGCTAAGAAGGAGAAATTTTTAACAGTGGCGCGTAAACAGAGCTGAGCATTAATTGAAAATTATGCTCAGAAATATACATTGCTATTACAGACGTATGTATGTTGGCCTTTTGCTTATATTTTTATATGCTCACATGCCATCATATTAATTGATATGATTATCATTTTGCGAATTTTTATGAATACATGCAAAACTGATAACATTCTAATTAATTTATGCTATTTTCAAAATATACATATATTCGTAGTTAATGTGTGAATAACAGTTAATTTTTAAATATTTCTTATATTTGATAACATAATATAATTTTATATATGAATATGTTAGTATATATGCGATATATATATGTATATGTATGTATACGAGATCCTAAAAACTTAATACATATGTACATATATTACAATAATATTGTATGTAAATTACATTTTTTCATTTAAATTTTCATACGCATCTGCATATTAGCACATAATTACATACATATGTACATAAGTACAATTCAAATTCAAATCGTGATGTTATCATTTATCAGTAAAAAGTGGGCGCGCACTGCTCTATATGTATGTACATGCATATGTGTACGACATTGCTGAACAAGTAATGTATATACAAACCAACATTCAAATATGCGTACACATGTAAATATGTGCGTATAACATTCCCACACAAATAATGCATACACAACATACATACTTATATGCGTTCACATGTAGATATGTCACCCGCAAAAATTACGAATATTGTTCTACAAAAACAACAATGGTTTCAAATAGCGTCAGCAGCGTCACAAGTCAATATGGCAGCCAAACAGTCGATGCCCAAATTTGTAGAAAAACACCTAACAACAATATTTTCATTCATGAAAGCAAGCGCACTTTCAACCGGCAAACTCGCTTCATTCATAAAAGCAAATGGTGTCACCTCCCCGAGCATGCCTTTGCCTACAAGCGTCTTTTCGCGACGATGGCAAAAGCTAAAAATCATAAATTGAACAATTTCTGATATTTTGCTAGAAAGGAAAAGTGTCAACCCCGCAAACTCGCAAAACACGGAAAGAAGTGACAAAAGTGGCACCATACTGTTGTTGATTTATAATATTTGTCAATTCTAAAATATTTTTCCATGGCTCGCAAAAATCTTCGTCGATATGTATGCAGACTCATACGTATATATTCATACATATTTACGCAAGTTTGTGGGCAAAGCTGTTAGAGCGGCAAGGGAAGCGGTGGCAATAGACGATCGTTTGCTTATTTTTTCGGCACATCTCGGATTTTATACCAACAACACAATGCTGTGTCGACAGATTGACTCGTTGACATGAAAGCAAAAAACGCGCTTCGCCATTGGTTGTCCGCGCCAATGGAAATTTCGCATGAAGCATTGAATGTACATATTTACATACATTTGTTGCATGTAGACAAATTTACAAACATTATGCGTATGGTTCTTTTATATTTGTTTACATGCAAACATAATTATATATGAGCAAATGTGCGACCGCTTGGTCTTTTAACATGATATCGAAAGGTTTATTGACCAAAGCTAATATTTATTTAAATATACATGCATATGTACATATGTATGTCGTACCAAACCTACATATATAAAATGCATATAGGTAGTAACACAAATTTTATTGAATTACTATATGTGTACATATATTTGCAAAGATTTTATGAAATTCATCATAAAATAGCTCAATTTTAAAATATATACATATCTACATACTTATGTGCTTTCATAACAAATACATATGTATGTATATGTATACCGATCTATAAATTATATGCAGCATCATTTGCGCATAGTACAAAAGGGAATCTGTAAGCGTACATTACTTAACATTGGAATTATCATAATTTTTCTCATTTAACACTGAAAATGCTTATATAATGTACCACTTACTTTCTCACTGACTCCGCAAAGAAGAGTTTCGTAACGCAATGTTTCGCTTAAAATTATCACAAGTGTATTTAATAGAATGATTAATGTTACAATAAGCAATTTCCCTGGTCGAATACCAGTGGAGGAGTGAAAACTTTAGTTTGAAATAAAAAGGAATGAAATTGATTGACTCCCTGGTCGGATACCAGTGGAGGCTGTATCTCTAGGATTACACAATTCTAAAAAGGAGACACTCGAAAATTATGATGTTGATTGAATTGCTGCGCCGAAGAACGCCAGATGTAGAAAGATGTTTTAGCTGCGTGTCGAAGATCGCCAGATGTAAAAGGATGTTTTAGATGCGTCGAATAACGCCGGATGAAATAGAAAATTATGCTTTAGATGCGTCGAATAACGCCGGATGAAATAGAAAATGATGTTTTAAATGCGTGCGGACTATCGCCGGATGAATAGAAAATGATGTTTTAGATGCGTCGAATATCGCCGGATGAAATAGAAAATGATGTTTTCGATGCGTCGAATAACGCCGGATGAAATAGAAAATGATGTTTTAAATGCGTCGAGTAACGCCGGATGAAATAGAAAATGATGTTTTAAATGCGTGCGGACTATCGCCGGATGAATAGAAAATGATGTTTTAGATGCGTGGAATAACGCCGGATGAATAGAAACTGATGTAAAATGCGTGCAGACTATCGCCGGATGAATAAAAACTGATGTAAAATGCGTGCGGAATATCGCCGGATAAATAGAAACTGATGTAAAAAAGTGTTTTTAACCGCGTGCCGAATATGCAACTAGTATAACGTCCGCCGATGTGTACGCCTCGACCCAAGTGTTCGAAAAAGCCACGCTGCTTTCAGGACGAGCCCTTTTTTGCTCGTTGGGCTGTGGAGAGTTATGGTGGGTTGATGTACGGCGTGTATTGGTGTGTGTGTGTGGGTGTAGACTGCGGCTTCCAACGATGTTGACGATGAGTGTGGTCTCCAAGTGTGGAGAGTGTGCCAGTGTTGCTTTTTGCGTGTCACAGAGTTGCTTTATGAGTGGTGTGTTGTGTGGTGTAGGGGTGTATGAGGGCGGAACGCTAACTCATTTAGCGATCCCGGCCCCCCTAGGCGAATGTTCAGCCTAGTAGTCGCTGAAGCTGCTGCAACGTTGCTGAGCCCGGATGTACGTCGATGGGGCGGCCTTTGATGGCGCCTTGTCGATGCTGTATTGCGCTGACGCCATAGACGGGACTCCTGAGGAGGTGCCGGTCTTCGCCGAGGTGCCACACGACTAGCTTGCTGCGGTCTGGTTGTGCCGCGGCTATGCGGTGCAGGTGACCGACCAACCTCACGTTTCGGGGTGCGGTGGAGCAGCGTGTGATGCTGCCTGCCACAGATGTGGCACAAAGCCCCTGAGTCACAGTCGTGAGTTGCGTGCGTGGGTACCAGACAATTGTGGCAATGCCCATGCGCCTGTACTATCTGCTGGCGTTGAATTGGTGACAACCCCTTGAAGAGCCCACAGTATTGCAGTCGGTGGGGGCGGCGACAAAGGGGCATCGTAAACGAAGGGGCTCCGCTGGTGATGACGGTGTTGTTGTTGGTGCTCGTACGATACTACGAGCGGGAAGTGACGGTGTTGTTGCAGTGGTTGTCCGAGGCGCCGGTGTTGGGGCAACTCCAGGACGGGGCACACTGATGGCCGATCGCAATGTTGGCGTTGGAGTTGCCATGCCTTCTGCATCCATGCTTGCCTGTATGGAGAAAAAGTTGTGGTTAGTTGCAACTCATTTCTATATATTATGCAATTGTGCGATTTGTAACCAACTTTATTTGGTTTGTCAGAATTTAGTAATCTACCCATTGTTTTGTAGCATCTTTATGACTTATCATATGTGCGATTGATTTTGGTTTTAGTTATTAGACGGATTTTTCAATTTCTGCGTGTCGGTATTATTGTACGGATTGTTTATTATGTGCGTTTTCGTTATTATCTGCGGTTGGTAAGAAGCATAGTTTAACGAGCGGTCTCGTTAGAGTTCCGTTTTGAGTACGGAGATCAACTACTCGGATATAACCGTCGGAGCCGTGATGAAGCTTCTCTATGCGACCAAGCCACCATTCTGTATGGGGGAGACAATCATCGTGTATTAGGACAAAGTCTCCAAGCTTTGGCGCCTCTTCGGGAGTTTTCCAGCGGTACCTTTTGTGAAGGTCCTTTATATACTCCTCCTTCCATCGGCGGCTGAAATCATGATGGAGAATTTTAATTCTTTCCCATCTGTTTAGTAAGGAAAGCGACTCCACGCCTGGCTCAGGTATGGCCAGAATGGGTCCTCCTTTGAGAAAGTGCCCTGGTGTAAGAGCTGTTAGATCTGAGGGATCTTGCGAGAGTGTCGTCAATGGCCGTGAATTGAGAACGGCTTCAATACGAATTAATAATGTTGTGAATTCTTCAAAGTTAAATTTGTAGTTTCCAGCTACTTTTTTAAAGTGGGATTTAAAGCTTTTTTCCGCTGATTCCCATAAACCACCCATATGAGGAGCGCTTGGAGGGATGAACTGCCAGTTAATGCCTTGGGGAGCGTACTTTTGTACAATCTCAGGTGACACTTGTTTGATAAAGTCCACGAACTGTTTTTCAGTGGCTCTTTGAGCTCCTATAAATGTCTTGCCACTGCCGCTCATGAGTTTTGACGGAAAACCACGTCGTCCGACGAACCGAGCAAATGCCGCGAGAAAAGCCTCTTTTGTCAGATTAGTACATAGCTCGAGGTGTACTGCTTTTGTCGTAAAACAGACAAAGACAGCCACGTAGCCTTTCATCAGTGTGGGAGACCTTAGCAAGGACGCCTTTATTTGAAAAGGCCCAGCAAAATCGACATCTGTGATTGTGAAGGGCAGAGCAAAGTTGCAGCGTTCCGGTGGAAGTGCTGCCATAATCTGTGTTCGCATCTTTTGTTTATGCATAGTGCAGATCTTGCACGAAAAAATGCATTTCTTTATCTGTGGCTTGAGCCTTGGGATATAAAACTCTTGGCGGACTATTTGTTGCATGAGGCGGTGTTCTGCATGTAATAATAGTACGTGGACATAATTGAGATATAATGTGGCAAATTGCGATCTCTCTGGTATAACAATGGGATGGCGTTCGTTATAAGTTAGATCAGCAGGATTGTCAGCACTGGCTACGTGTCGCCAAGTGGCTGATCCCACTAGGTCAAGAATTTGAGACGTTCGATTGGAGATGTACGTCTTCCATGCATGTGGTGGTTTTTCCAACCAAGCTAATACAATCTCGGAATCGGACCAGAGATATAATTTATTTTTCGCCATATTCAGTTGCGTTTGCACTATGGATGCTAGTTTGGCAAGTAGTAATGCACCACATAGTTCTAGTCGTGGTAGACTTATGGTTTTTAGAGGAGCCACTTTTGCTTTTGCAACTAGTAAGTGGCTTGTAGTCGCCTCGTCACTTTGTGTGCGAACATATATAGTGGCGCAATACGCCTTTTCAGAGGCGTCACAAAAGCCGTGTAGTTCGACTTTGTGCTCTGGGACATAATTTACCCATCGATTGCTCGCGAACTGGGACCACTTTTCTAAACGAAGTAGTTTTACTTGCTCGTCCCAGTCGGTACCATCTAGCCATAATTCTTGTATCAGGATTTTGGCTTGTATCATAATTGGCGATAGCCATCCTGCGGGGTCAAAAAGTTTTGCCACAGAGGAGAGAATTTGGCGTTTCGTAATAGCGGATATTGCGGATATGGACTCAGTCGTGTATGAAAACTGGTCCGATATCGCATTCCATTGGATGCCCAGAGTTTTTGTTGTACTTTCCTTTTCGAAAATAAGGAAATTAGTGTCCAACAAATTTTCTTTTGGTATATTTTTTAATATAGCTGGGTGATTCGCCGTAATCTTTTTTAATGGAAACCCTGCGGATTTGAGGGCTTGGATTACTTGTGATAGTGATTCGTATGCTTGTGGAAGACTGTGACTTCCAGACAGAATATCGTCTACATACGTTTGTGATTTTAACACCTGGGTCGCCAGTGGAAATTCTGACTTGGTGTTTTCAGCCAATTCATGGAGTGTTCAAATGGCTAAGTATGGGGCACAGTTAACGTCAAAGGTCACTGTTTTTAGCTTGAAGTCGCATAGTGGACTATTGGGTAATTTTCGGAAAATAATTCGCTGAAAATCTTGATCGTCTTTATGTACGACTATTTGTCTATACATTTTTTCGACGTCCCCGTTATATATAAGTATTTGAATATACGCCAGTTTAGAATAAGCAGCATTAAATCAGGTTGGAGCGTGGGTCCCGTAAACAGGATATCGTTTAGGGAATTCCCCGAGCTAGTGGATCTTGAGGCGTTGAAGACAACTCTTACTTTAGTTGTTTTTTTATCTCGCTTTACTACTGCATGATGTGGCAAGTAAAATGAGTAGTATTTGCCATTGATGATTTTTTCGCATGGACTTATTTCCTCCATGTGATCTAAATGGAGGTATTCTTCCAACACACCATCATATTCTGGTTTCAGTGCACCTTTTTTAAGTAGGTTTCTTTCCATACTTTGAAACTGCTGTATTGCAGAGGTGCGAGAGTGACCTAAGGCGATTGTGTTGGGAAATTGTTGTTTTAGTGGTAGTCGTACGACATACCGACCATTATCTGATCTAGTAGTTGTGGCTTTGTAAAAGTCTTCACAATACTGATCTTCTGGGGTTTTGATTGAAATGGGGGAGTTCTTCTATTTCCCAAAATTTTCTCAATTGTGAATTGAGGTACTCATTCGAGATTTCCTCAACTTGAGTTGTCATTGTTGTGACTGGTTCCGTAACTAGTCCACTTAGGATCCAACCGAAAATAGTCTTTTGTGCCAACAGTGTGTTTGAAATTTTCTCAATACCTTCGATTATTATTTGAGGTATGAGATCGCTGCCTAATAGAAGGTCTATTTGAGCGGGGGTGTTGCAGTTGGGATCTGCTAACTTAAGGTGTGAAACCTTTTCCCAATGCTTGCTATTTATATGATAGCTTGGTAACATATTGGTTAATTGCGGTAAGACTATAGCTTCTGCTTGTATTCTTATATCCGCTTGGGGGGAAAATAGGGTAATGGGGCAGATTTTATTAGAGTTTTGAACTACTCTTCCGCCCATTCCCGTAATTTCAAAGTTGGCTTGTCTTGTTCGCAGATTTAGCCTATTTTGTGCCCTAGACGCTATGAAAGATCGTTGTGATTCTTGGTCTATTAGGGCTCTGAGCTTAAACAGTTCTCCTCGATGTTCGATGGAGACGACTGCTGTGGGTAGTAGTACCCTACTTTGATTTTCGCTGTGTAGCGTTTGAGTTGTTAATGCCTTTGAGCAGCATGGTGCTTCTTGGCAATTTTGAGAATTTGGCACTTCGGGATTTGTTGTTGCAACTAAACCCGCGTTTTTTTTTTGATATTTGCGCTGTTTGGGGGTAAGCTGGAAAAATTATTAATATGAAGCATCGAATGGTGTCGTTTATGACAATAGACGCAGTTAAATTTGCTTTCGCATTCTTTGAGTGTATGCGCATGTGACAGACAGTTTGTACAAAGTCTTTTAGTTTTTACGAAATTGTTGCGGTCGATAATATTCAATTTTTTAAATCTCTCGCAAGGTTTGAGCTTATGCCCTCCTGTACATAGTTCGCATGATCGATATTTATTCTGTTCAGATGAGAACGATTGCGTTTTGAAGAAGCTTCTATTTAAATTGTTGTTGCTATTGGCTTGGGGCTTGTGGAAGCTTCTATTGAAATCTTGCTGAATACCTTTTGGTTTACTTGTATTTATTTTTTTTTGTCCACCCTTTCTGCGATTTCGTACTGGGTAGTGAGAAAATCTTTCATTTGTTGCCACGTTGGGCATTTTTTACGTGATGAGAGCGATTGCTCCCACAATAATAAAGACTTTTCTGGTAATGCTGCTGTGCATATATTTACCAGTATAGGATCCCAGTTGTCTGTGGGAATATTTTGGGTCGATAAAATCGACAAACAATTGGAAACAGTGGATTGAAGTTTGATAAATTCTTCACTGGTTTCCTTTTGAGTTTTTGGCAAGTTCATCAGAATTGTTATCTGCTTATCGACCAATATTCGTTCATTCTAGTATCTTGATTTTAAAGCTTCCCAAGCCATATTAAAATTGTCGTCATTTAATGCGAACTGTTTTACTATGACGCCAGCTTGACCTTTCGTTTTGTATCGAAGGTGATACAATTTTTGTGCATTAGATAATTTTGGGTGGTTTATGTAAACGGCTGTGAACATGTCCCGGAAGGACGGCCATTGTTCATAACCCCCATGAAAAATTTCTGTGTCACATGCGGGCACCTTGAGGTGGATGCCTGAACTTGCCTCTTGACTTTGTACTTGTGGCATCTCTACTCGCGGAAGTGGAGTAGGTGCAATTGCTTTAATTAGTTTCAATTGATCTGTAATCATTGCTTTCGTTTCTTCAAATTGGTCTAAGCAATTTTCATATTTGGCGTAAGCCGATGACTTGAAATTTTCCAGTAGATCTGAATCATCAGATTCTACTATTGCGTCATAAGAAGCTTGGAGACGTATCCAAAAATTGTCCAGATTTTCTTTTTGATTTCTAATGCCGATTCAGAATTATCTTGAATCGGCGAAGATGAAAATCGAGTGCAGTATTTAATAAAACTGTCACTCTCAGCAATAAATTTACTGTATATAATGTCTTTCCCCCTTTTTGGTTTCGTAACACCTTGCTTTGAGCGTGTAGCTTCTGCAGGTGTACATGGACTTTTTTCGTCCGAAACCATTTTTGGAACTTTCAGTAGTTGTGAAGATTTAGATTCTTTGGAATCTGTGTCCATTTAGAACAAAATAAATTAACGAAATAAATTTTATTTTCTTTCAGTGTAAACTGATTGAGTTCGAATGAAATTGCTGATTGCAAAGCGAATTTTTCGTAAATTGGTAAAATTTGTAAAATTTTTTGGTTTATTTTATTTTATTGATCGGATTTAATTAAATAACGCGTTCGTTTTAATTAATTTGAAAAGCATAAAGGTATTAACGAATTTATTTATTATTATTTAATTGCTAAAAATGCAATATTTATTTTATTAATTTGTTTAGTGTTTGTATATCTTATAGGGTATACCTATAGACGAATCCGCTTGTATGTAGTACTTGCAACTGAGTGCTCGTATAAGAGATCACTGTTTTTGTACATGCATATATGCAATCCTGCTTGTTTTTGCTTATAAAGCACAAGGGGTATTGCCGAAATGTGCCAATTTGGACTTTGAATATGTAAGTTAAGTTGTTCGTAATATTTAATTATTTGTTTATTTACGTAAATATATATTTTAATACTTTATGCTTTTTCTACCGAACAGTTTTATAAGCATATAATATTTTTATGTACAATCGTATTGTACTATTGACGTTACGTATATACGTATGTGTGAGTGTATATGCAAATGTGCATATATTGTTTCCTAGTGGAACGAGCGGAATTGAGAAACGAAAAAAAGTATGTGCACTTCGGCTTGTAACTGTGCACTCTCTGTATATCCCGTAAATATGTATATGTACGAATTTATGTGAGTACAGTCTATTGGCATGTACTCAAATGCTCTCAAACGGTTGAGTTTGTAATATAAATGTACGTATGCTCAAATTGGCGCATATACATACATATGTATGTAAATGAAATTTTTTTTTCCTATTCGGTTTTCTTTACCTTTTTCTTGGTTTTCTGCATATATACATATATGTATATATAATTGTTTTTTGTTTTGCCGTTCGTTTTGCTTACTTATTTGAGACAATCCTGCTTATGCTTTATCGAGCATAAGGGGTATCACCGGACATATGTGCAAGTAAAAACTTGAATTTTTCTTTTTTTTTATGTTTGTGGATATTTTGTGTTTTGAAACACGAAGGTAAGCATTAGCGGCCAATAAACAATCTTTATATATTATATTTGGATATATATGTACAGTATATAAATATATATGTGTATAAATACATATGTACATAAATATATATGTACATATATAAATATTTTCATATACATATATTATCTGTTATGCCAAACCGTTTTATTTTCCGTATTCCGTTTTAACCAAAGGTTACTTATAACAGCTTGGCAACCGGAGTTTTTGCAAAAACAGTAAAATGAAATGAGAATAACTTTATGAGTTATTCTATGCAAGTAATTTTTCCCAAATTAAATAACCGAAATGAGAATAACTGGATGAGTTATTCTATGCAAATATATTAAATTTTACGCAAAGAATTTTTTCTTGTAATGATACATACATATGTATGTACAGATATGTACGTGTATGCAAAAATTGAAATAAAATATGCAATACTAAAGGGAATCGATACGACTCACCTTATTATCCGTCATGGGATTTTGGGGATTACTCTAGGCCAATGGATAATAGTTCCTATTCCAAATCCTGCTGCGATGGCTTCCTGGTGGTTGTTGTTTTTTCGTTGGTTTTATTCGCGCCCGTTTTAAATTAATCTGTATTTGGTTTTATGTACACATGTATACAGTTTTATATTCGCGCCCGCTTTTTGTGTCTTTTTTTTTTTGTAGTAGAAACTGCTTATTATTTGCACCTTTGCACTTTTTTTTCTTTTCAAAACACTTTTTTTTTTTTTTAATTTTATTTTCTCCTTTTTATTTCTTCGTCACTATGCTTGTGTGTAATTTACCTGTTTCACTGCACTTGTACTTGTGCACTTTTTCATTCTATTTTGTCACCAATTGTAAGATTTTTGTAAAATTTAATATTTTTAGCTTTTTATTTTCACTATAGGGCCATTCAGGATGGCTCGAAGAACCATATATAATGTACCACTTACTTTCTCACTGACTCCGCAAAGAAGAGTTACGTAACGCAATGTTTCGCTTAAAATTATCACAAGTGTATTTAATAGAATGATAAATGTTACAATAAGCAATTTCCCTGGTCGAATACCAGTGGAGGAGTGAAAACTTAAGTTTGAAATAAAAAGGAATGAAATTGATTGACTCCCTGGTCGGATACCAGTGGAGGCTGTATCTCTAGGATTACACAATTCTAAAAAGGAGACACTCGAAAATTATGATGTTGATTGAATTGCTGCGCCGAAGAACGCCAGATGTAGAAAGATGTTTTAGCTGCGTGTCGAAGATCGCCAGATGTAAAAGGATGTTTTAGATGCGTCGAATAACGCCGGATGAAATAGAAAATGATGCTTTAGATGCGTCGAATAACGCCGGATGAAATAGAAAATGATGTTTTAAATGCGTGCGGACTATCGCCGGATGAATAGAAAATGATGTTTTAGATGCGTCGAATAACGCCGGATGAAATAGAAAATGATGTTTTCGATGCGTCGAATAACGCCGGATGAAATAGAAAATGATGTTTTAAATGCGTCGAGTAACGCCGGATGAAATAGAAAATGATGTTTTAAATGCGTGCGGACTATCGCCGGATGAATAGAAAATGATGTTTTAGATGCGTGGAATAACGCCGGATGAATAGAAACTGATGTAAAATGCGTGCAGACTATCGCCGGATGAATAGAAACTGATATAAAATGCGTGCGGACTATCGCCGGATGACTAAAAACTGATGTAAAAAAGTGTTTTTAACCGCGTGCCGAATATGCAACTAGTATAACGTCCGCCGATGTGTACGTCTCGACCCAAGTGTTCGAAAAAGCCACGCTGCTTTCAGGACGAGCCCTTTTTTGCTCGTTGGGCTGTGGAGAGTTATGGTGGGTTGATGTACGGCGTGTATTGGTGTGTGTGTGTGGGTGTAGACTGCGGCTTCCAACGATGTTGACGATGAGTGTGGTCTCCAAGTGTGGAGAGTGTGCCAGTGTTGCTTTTTGCGTGTCACAGAGTTGCTTTATGAGTGGT
>JBAWJQ010004829.1:0-34287 GCA_037783105.1 Bactrocera zonata
GCCAAGAGTTCCAATAAAGACTATACTAAAGATAAAGCAAGAACCCATTACTATCATAAATAAAGTAATTTTAGAATGAGGAACGTATGGTATATGTTAAAGATTAGAACTCTCGCTCGACTTGACAAGCAATCAAGCAAAAGAAGCATTGTTTAGTATTCTCGAACACAGAAATTACCTAATTATTCCAGCAACTAATTACTGATCCAAGCAAAACAAGATCACCGAAATGATTAAATAGGCGATCCAGTCAAAGATCCATCGAAAGTGCTCAGTTATAACATCATAAATGGTATTATATATCGTTATGTTAGAAGACATTACGTGAAACCAAGCTATGACAGCGGTTAAGGTAGCCAAGTAATAGCATGGACTAACTGATAAAGAAATTAATGAAGTTTTGAAACAGAAAAAAAAATATTAACAGGTGAAATTCGTGGTTGGTATT
Organism: Bactrocera zonata; assembly: GCA_037783105.1. Classification (NCBI taxonomy): domain Eukaryota; kingdom Metazoa; phylum Arthropoda; class Insecta; order Diptera; family Tephritidae; genus Bactrocera; species Bactrocera zonata. Next base: position 449 of record JBAWJQ010004829.1, read on the forward strand.
CCTTGACAAAATAAAAATTACCACATTTGTAAAGCAGGGACAAAATTGTGCAGATTCGCTACTACTCTTTATTTCGAAATATTTTTTCTAGTGACTATTTGGCTAGGCTAGGTATTGAGACTAAGCCTGTAAGTGAGATCAAGGTTTAAAGTTGAAAACTGGAGGTCGGTCAGATCAAATATAGATTTAAACTTTCATATCTCGAAAAACATAAAAAGAACCTCAATTTTATGAACTTGTGAAACATTTAATTCGAAAACCACAAAAGAACTTCCAGTCTTATGAACTTATATACACTTATACACTTATCTACAGATCGCCTTACGGCTGAGAGTTAATTTACTCCAGTCGTAATCTCGCAAAAGGTAGTTAGTTAAGAAATAAGTGCAGGATTCTAGTATCTTTATCAGAGAGCAACTCTAATATTTTTAGTCTCACTGCTGGAATATCCGTTTGACGAAATGTTACAGCAACATGCATAGCAACTTTATTAAAGTCTCCACTAATGCCTTACCACGCTTAGTAGAAAACTCTTATATCGCACAATAAATCCAGATCTCTTCATTCAAACAAAAAAATCGGAAAGTTGGAAGAGGCCTTCGGTGATAACTGCTTATCGCGAGTATATGTTTTCGATTAGTACAAATTATTCAAAGAGGGTCGAGAACGCGTTAACGACGAACTAAGTCCAGGACGGCCATCTTAAGAAAGGTGAAAGCACGATTGGTTAGAAAGTTACTAAATTTTTTTGAAAAAAACAGCATCGCGTTAACGTCGAAATAATGGTTTCCGAATAAAAGGACGCCATGAAACTTATTATTACTAGCGAAGCCAAAAAGCCGACAAAACCCGCGAAAGCAGCTCAAATATCAAGGTTATGTTGACAGTTTTCTACGATTCTCGGGGTGTGGTGCATTCCGAATTTCTTCCGACCTGCCAAACTGTCAATTAGGAATACTATTTGAGGGTTATGCGACTTTTGTGCGAAGATATTCGTAAAAAGAAACCAGAATCATGGGACGACAACTCTAGGTTTACGCACCACGACAATGCACCGCCACATACTGTATAGAGTCTTCGTGAGTTTTTCGCCAAATTTTCAATTAATATCGGGCCTCAACCACCGTATTCTCCTGATTTAGCTCTGTGTGACTTCTGGCCATGCAGCGAACGCAAAAGACTGCTCCAGGGAAACGGTTTTGAGTTGAATCGCTACGGGCATTGAAGGCTATTCCAAAAATTGACTGTTTCGAGGATTGGAAAAAAACGTTAGCGCAAGTGTATTGAGACCATGAAAGTTTACTTTGAGGGGAATATATAAGTTAATAAAACGTTTTATGGTTTTTAATAAAAAAATATTTTATTGGAGCTATGCTCCTTTATTGAGTTTCACTTAAGAAACTAACATTTACAATTAATTATACTTAACTCTAGACCTATGTTTGCCGCTGCAACGGGTACGGAGTTCGCTGACGCTGCGCTTCCCACAGGTTGGCACTTCGCTGACGTTGCGCTTCCCATAGGTTGCCACTACACGTGTCGCAGTCTCAGCGATTTAGTGGTATCATATTATTTTACTTTGTATCACATGATATTACTGCATCATATGATACTTTTGAATGTATGGGGTGCTAACTAGTCCCCCCTTGAAATTCAAACGTCCTCGTTTGAATCTTTAGGTGTATTAAAAATTTGGTTGAGTCCTTCTATTGCCGGCTGTGAGAGTTTGTTGGTTTCATCTTCTTTTTGTTTGATCAGAAGTTTCTTCCCGAAAATTAGGGCGATGAATATTAAAAGGATGATTAGCGTGATGCTGGTTCCGTGCTTTACTGTGTTATTGTTGAAGTTAAGCTGTTTCAGCATCTCCAGCGAGAGGAATTCTTCTATATTGTGTAGTGCGGATGACGGTTGAAGGATGGCTGGTAGTGGTTTACTTGCTGTTCTTTCTTCGTTATAGAACTTTTTTCCATTGATAGCGATTGTTACGTTGGTATACAGAATTATGAAGGTCCCGTTTAAAAATGTAGGTTCGTTGTTTATTGAAATTTCTCCGTTGTATTTATTTAGAAATATTATTCCTGGTCCCATTTCCTCTATGGTTGGAATATGTTGGTTGTTGATCTCCGTGCAGTTTGGCAAACGACTTTTTAAAAGATTATTTATACAAGTATCATTACTTAGATCTATTACATTATTGCTTAAGCATATTTGTAAGAAATTGTATTTTTTACAATAATTTTCTATTCCATAAATTCCCTTTTCACAGTTTAGAATTGTATTGAAATTGATTTTATTGATTCTCCCGTTATTTTTTACTGCTCTAATATCTAAATTTTTACAATTTTGGTTATCTACGGTTGGAAGGCTAACAATATAAGTTATAATTTTGCCATTGGTTGCAATTTTTATTTCGGAAAATTCGAGTGCTTCGTCTAAATTAATATATGGAATATTGTCATTGTCTATTACTTTTTTCACAATATTTATTTCTTCATTTGATGAGATAAAAGAATTTATTATATTGGCTTTTGCCCAATGTATTGCGTATGCAATATTTAGAATTTCTTCCTTAATTATTTCTAATTTATATTTTAGCTGTAAAAATGCTTCAATTTCTAAACTCTTTTCATTTTGCATGGTTTTAATTATATTATTCGTAATATTTGTTATCTCGCTAATTTTGCCTATTGTAAGTTTGTTGATTAATACCTGATTATTGTTATTTTGTAAAACATTATTTATCTTACTTGAAATTATTTCGTAGTCTTCATGGTCTGGACTTCCTGCAATCCATTTCCATGCGCTACCCAGGAAATTTATTGATCTTTTAATTTTTTGCTCTACTTTTAGATTGTTAAGTTAGGCTCTTATCTGTGTTATTAAGTGGGATATGAAGGGGTAATTAGGGTTTTTGCGGATAGTTTCAATTTTAATAGTCGCTTCTATGTGGTCTAGTGTGTCCGTATATTTTTCTATGTAAATTTCATGTATTATCCTAAATGTTCCTGTTTGTAGTCTAGCCGTTCCCTTTTCTATTGTTATTAATTGGGAGTTTGAGTAGTCGAGGATCTGTACTTCCGCCAGGCATAGCGGTAGTAATATTCTGGAAAAAGATGTCAGTACATATTTAGTTACGTATTCTACCTTTGTGAATTATTTGTCCTTTTTCAGTTAACACGGTACTATTTCTATCTTCCTTAACTATTTCCTTACTTTAGGGTTTACTTAACTTAGTTCCTAATCTCCTATTTTTCTTAACAAATATTATTTGTCCTGGTAGATATGATTTTATTTCCTTCTTATTTTTGTTATGATATTCGATATCCTTTCTTTGTTTCTCAGCTAATTTTTCTAAGTTGCTTTGTCTAGTTCTTTCTATGTCTTCGGGGGTAAATGTAACATTCCTATGAAAAGATAGGTCTACTGGTCTTTTAAGTGGAATGAACTGAATGATTATACTCGGATACTGCTCTTTCTAAAAGTTCTTCAAAATTTCTGTGTCCACCGTTTTCTTTTATACAGCGCATTATTTCAATTAATGTAGAATGGAATCTTTCCACTTGTCCGTTAGCTTGGCTTTTGTATGGAGGAGTAGTGTAAACTTCTATTCCTAACTCGTCTTTCATCATAAATTTTAGAGAGGCTGAATTTAAAGATGGCTCATTGTCGATAACTATTAATTTTGGTACTCCGAAGAAAAATATAATATCTCTTAAAGGTTTCCTGACGTCTTCTATTGCTCTGCTATTTAGGCTTTTTGTTACTGCGTATTTTGTAAATTTGTCTAAAGCTGTCATTACTATTTTTCCTTCTGTTAAAAATATATCGATATGAACTGTGTGTCCTGGATATGTTGGTAATGGAGTTTCTGCAATTTTCGTTTGGTTGGGATGTCTTTCGTATTTATTTTCTTTACAAACGGTGCAGTTGGCTATTATTCGTTTTATTTTATTTAACATACCGGGAAAATATTTTGTTTCGAGAATTTGTGTTTTATTTTCTGTGGCATTCCTATGTGCTCTTAAATGTTCTTTTAATATGACGTTCTCCTGCTCTTGTTCATCACTAATATTTTCAACTAGTTTTTGGGTATATCGGCTTTTAATGCTACTAAAATGAATAGGATAGATATTTTGCATCATACCCATTATCCTTTCTTCGGTATGAATTCCATTTATGACGGATGGGTTAAGGTATCGTTTCATGTATGAAATCAATGACTGTTCGTTATACTCTGGCTCTGTAATTATATGTCTATGCACTGTTGGAAAAATTATTTTAAATTGATATGAAGATATTTCGTCAATCTTGAAAAAAATTTGATTTTTGAAAACATTGATTGGAACTTCTGTACAAGGGATTAAATTATGGCTTGAGCTTTCATCGCTATGAATCGTAGGTGTGAGTGAATTTATTTGTATTGGTATCCTTGAAAGGGCGTCTGCGACTACATTTGTTTTACCAGGTTTGTAAGTTAGTTCATAGTTATATTCCTCTAAAATGGCTTTCCATCGCTTCATTTTACTATTGGTATTCTTATGGCTTAAGGCATAGGTAAAAGGTTGATGATCGGTGATAATTTTAACTTTTTTTGAACCGTAGAGGTAATTTCTAAGTGAATTAAGTGACCATATTATACCAAGCATTTCTTTCTCATTGGTGGCATAATGTTCTTCGGCTTTACTTAGAGTTCTCGATATGAAAGTAATTGGTCTACCGTCTTGCGATAGGACGGCACCTAATGCGAAATTTGAGGCGTCGGTCGTTTGTTCAAAATCTTTATCGAAATTTGGATGCGCTAAAACTATATCCTTGGATACTAAAGTATTTTTTATTTTATTAAATGCTTCTAAGGCCTCGCTGTCTAATTCTATTTCTATTTTTTTCGAATTCCGTTTGGAGACAAGACCGGCTTCTCCTCTTAGCAGTGCTGCTAATGGTTTAGCTATTTTTGCGTAATCCTGGATAAATCGTCGGTAATAACCTGACATACCTAGGAAGGATCTTAATTCTTTGAGAGTTTGTGGAACTGGAAATTTGGCTACTGCTTCTACTTTTTCGGGGTTGGTTTTTATCCCATTTGAACTGATTACATATCCTAAAAATTCTACCTCTTCTTTAGCAAATGTACATTTATCTAATTGGATTTTCATGTTAGCATTTTCTAAGGTTTGAAATACTAATTCTATGTTTTTAAAATGTTCTTCTTCGTTTTTGCCAAATATTATTACATCATCGATGTAAACATAGCATCTTACTCCTATATGTTGACGAAGGATATCGTCTAGTGCTCTTTGGAATGTGGCTGGGGCATTTTTTAAACCGAAAGGTAAGCGAAGGAATTCATATTTTCCGTTGTTTACGGAAAATGCTGTTTTTTCAATGTCTGACTCGCGAAGTGGAATCTGATGGAACCCACTTTTTAAATCAATAACCGTAAATAGTTTATTGTTTCCCAGATTTGCAAGGACTTCGTTAATTTCTGGTATGGGGTATTTATCGGGAATCGTAACTGAATTGAGTTTACGATAATCTACGACCATTCGAAACTTTTTTTCGCCAGAGGCATCTGACTTTTTATTAACTATCCAAATTGGGGAGTTATACGGAGATTTCGATCTCCTTATTATTCCGTTATCTAAGAGTTCTTCAATTTGTCGTTCGATTTCGTATTTTAATGCCATGGGATACGGATATGGTTTGGAATAGACGGGGGTTTCGGTTGTTGTCCGGATTTCACCTTTAACGAGGGTGGTGTAGGTAAGTTTTTCATCAGGATCGGAAAAAAGGTTTGGACATTTATCGATAATATTATTAATTTTGTTTTGTTGTTGTAATGAGAGATGTGGAGTATTAATTGCCACATTATTCACCTCGTGAGATATTCGTTGCTTTAACGTTATATTTATACTTTGACAAATTGTCATCAAATTTTTGTCGGTATGAATAATTGCTTTTAATTCTTTAAGTGTGTCGTTGCCTATTATGCCGTGGAACGACCCTAGAGTTGGTAATATAAAAAATTTTATTTTCCCTACTGTTGGTCCGAAAATGTCGACGAAGGTATGGTGAGTAATTTCAATTGTTCCGGCAACTGATTTCACCGTAAAGGGCTTTTCGTTCAGAATTGGATTCCTAATTCTAGTGGATTGGAGGTAATTCTTATTGGATCCGGTATCGATAAGAAAATCTATTGTGTCTCCGCGCCTTGTCCTAAATTCGTAATAAGGCAGCGAAGACGGCGCTAATCTAAAAAATTAATGGTATCAGGCTCATTTTTTCCTGCATTGTCGTAATTGCTATCGTAGAAATTGTCGTCGTATATCCCGTTGGGGTCTGATTCTACTGCGTTAGTAAAAAAATTTCGTTGTATTTTGCTTGGAGGGTGAGTTAGTTGTGCGGAAATCGGACGTTTCGGTGGTCGATTGTCCTGGAATGTATTGGGCCTATTCTGATAGTTGATTTGTCTTGAACGTATTGATTGGTCTACTTCCATTGGGGTCGGTGGTTTAGGTGGTAAATTCGGTCTGTTATTAAAGGAGGTATTTTCTCTGGTAATGTGAGGGTTGTTCGGGTAATTGTTGAATCTTGGCATGGATCCTTGGTTATTTTGCATATAGTTGGGAGAGTGTTGGGGATATCGGTTTGATTGGCGACCGAATGGATGTTGGTCGAAACTTCGTCTGGGGGAATGGGAATATGTTAATTCGGGATAAAAAGGTCTGTTGTTATTGAAATTATTAAAATTGTTATTTCGGGGAGGTCGTGGTGGTGGTTGAATATTGGGTTTGTGTGAATTGTTCGCGTGGTTCATTCTATATGTCATGTTGTCAAGTTTTTGACATAGATGTAATGCTTGGGGCAAGGTCGTCGGTTCTCTCATGCTGAGAAGACGAGGTAAATCACCATTTAGTCCTCTTATGAATGTGTCGAGAGCTTTGTCCCTATATGAGTTCGTCATAGCCCGTATGGACTCGTCGCTTAGCTCGAGGCATGAAATTTTGTCTAAAATAAGTGAAAGGTGTTGGTAAACTCTTTGATAGAAAGTCGGAATGTCGTCATAGCGTTGGACCAGAGTGGTCATCTGATATTCGAGGGTACCTATGTCCCTTTTATCTGAATAATGCATCATAAGGCATTTCCTTATTTGGCTCCAATCAAGTGGAGTATTATATGATTCTAGTGCGGTGTCGGCATCACCAATTACTTTATGCCTGATCGTATGAAGTATTGCAAAATATTTGGGGGTATTTTTGACTCCCTCGTAGGCTTTAAAAATCCTGTCTACGGTCTTCCTCCAGGAGTTAAATTCTCCTGGTCGTCCTGAGAATTCCCTAAGGCATTTCACCATGTCCGGAATTTTGTCTAGTTCATTTATGTTATTCGCGTTTAGTGTCACGCTATGGTCGGGTTCTGTAAAGTCTGTTACGGTCTGCGTACTCATTCGTTCGAGTACTTCACGGACTATTGTCGTTATTAAGGTTGGGTTAGGGGTGGGAGGGTTTAGAGGATGGGTGGAAGGATTTGGAGGATGGGTGGTTTGCCCATAATCTAGCCTCATTTGATTCAACTGCTCGATTATCTCTTCGGCTGTATCCGGCATTATAATAATCTTTTCTTTTAAGTTAATTAATTTAAAAAAAATTTCCTTTGCAATAGTACTTTCTTTGACAATATTTGAATCTTTTCGTAAAGTTTACGATAACTTAAGGCTTTTTTTTTTTTTTTTTTTGTCGGATAATTAATTTCTTTCAATTCAAGTTCCGTATTCTTAATAATAAAATTCTTTATAATTTCTTTTTTTCTTTTCTGTGTCGAATAATTATTTTCTTTCAATTCAAATTCCGTATTCTTTATAATAAAATTCTTTATAATTTCTTTTTTTTTCTTTTCTGTGTCGAATAATTATTTTTTTTCCAATTTAAATTCCGTATTCTTTATAATAGTATTAAAATATAATATTTTATAAATCTTACATTAGGTGTTCCCAGCTTTCCATGGGATGTTGTGCTGCGCTCCGGGGTTGTCCCTTTTCTTTAACAGTACTGAGGTCCCTCGGCGTTTAGAAATCCCACGTTGCGTTGTAGCCGCTCGTTAGCACAGTATTATAATTTGCGTTTTCTTTTCCACTTTTAAAGTAGCCTTACTTTTTTTTCAGGCTTTTTTTTCTGTTGTTTTTTTTTTTCCACTGTCACTACCGTTCGCGTAGCCTTACTTTTTGATTTTCAGCCTTTTTTTTTTCTATTATTTTTTTTCACTGTCACTACCGTTCGCGTTGCCTTACTTTTCGATTTTCAGGCTTTCACTACTTCGCTCGCTGGTCCCTGCTCGGGCGCCAGTTAATAAAACGTTTTATGGTTTTTAATAAAAAAATATTTTATTGGAGCTATGCTCCTTTATTGAGTTTCACTTAAGAAACTAACATTTACAATTAATTATACTTAACTCTAGACCTATGTTTGCCGCTGCAACGGGTACGGAGTTCGCATAGGTTGCCACTACACGTGTCGCAGTCTCAGCGATTTAGTGGTATCATATTATTTTACTTTGTATCATATGATATTACTGCATCATATGATACTTTTGAATGTATGGGGTGCTAACTTATATACGTATGTATATACTATGAGCCAAACATAGTAAGACTTTGATCATAATTTTAAAATTCTCAATTTATTCTTCAAAATCTATGACGTTCTCCTCAAAGTAACCTATGTATATACCCAACCCGTGACTGACTTTAATTTACGCCTACATGCAAATAGATATATATATTTCATTACATTAATTTATAGCTGCTGATTTGCTTCGAAATTCATTGCCAGGGCGCAATACTAATGTCAGGTTATATGTCACATAAATCATTTCAGACGTCGGCCGCCAAATATTAGTTTAATGCCAAACACTAACAACTATATACGTATAATATATATACACTCACACGCACATAGTAAACAAGTGAAGACAAACAACGAGCAAAAGATAAATGAAGCAAACACGGCGATGTGGTAGGACAGTTAATGAGGCTGATTAAGATTGCGCGCAGGCACACTAACACACATACTATACATACATACACACACCACGAGGCCAGAGCATGAATCGAACGAGTGTTAAGTAGTTAAATGTCTTTATATGCGCAGTTACGCATTAATATATTTAATGAAATGTCATAGCAGCTTACGACTTTTGTGTCAAGTTTAGAAAACAAGTTAAATGAGAGGTCCTAACGACGCACTCCGCTCTCACTGTAGTTAACTGGAGTTCAACAAAGGTGGTTGAGCGAATGTGGGCGTCTAACGGTAGTATTTGGCTGTGGGGCAGCGGTTCAATAAAGTTGGCGCTGACACGGCAATAAAAGTTCACCAAATTAAAGGAGTTATAAACGAACAAAGCAATAAAATGGAAGAAATAGAATAAGTAAAAGTGAGTGATTAATGAAATGGTAAGAGGCGAAGAGAAAGTGTAATATAAATAACATAAACAATCAATCTATAAACGTTTGTGAGAGAATATAAGCGTGAAAGCAGCGGTCGAAGGCACAAAAAAGCTCACGCGAATATGAAAGTTCAAGAAAGCTAACGTAAATAATGAAAGCTCATTTGAAGCGCATGAAAGTTCATGTGTATAGTAAAAGCTCAACTGAACCGCTTGCTTAGTAAAAGCACCCGTGAATAGTGAAAGTTCAATTCAAGCACAAAAATCTGACGTGAAAAGTGAAAGCTCAGTGCAAGCGCGAAAAAGCTGTTAATAAAAGTACAGGCGCATGAAGTCCAGCGTAAAAATCAAAGCTCAAGTAAATGTGAATCCTTAATACAAACTCATAAATGCCAGCGAAAAAGTGCAAATGCAGTTAACAGTGGTGAAAATTGAAAGCTCGAAACAAGCGCATGAAAAGCTGAAATCACTAAATTAAATTGCCAGAAATCTGGTGTGGAAAGTGAAAGCTTAATACATGTCCAAGGCAAATAAAAATGAAAATTTCTGATAAATTCAAGCGCAGCAATGCTCATTGGTATGTGAAAGCTTCATACCAACACATAAAAAAGTGAAAGCTTCAAGCGCAAGAAAGCCCATGAGAGTGCCGAAGTTTCATACAAACGCATGGAGTTTGATGTAAAGAGCTAAAAGTACAAAATAAAAGCCCAAAAAAGTTGGCATGAAAAGTGAAACTCATTTCAACCGCAAGAAAGCCCATGAGAAACCTTACTAAACAAATAAAGTTTATGTAAAACGCTGAAAGTACAAAATGAAAGCGCAAACGAATTGGCATGAAAAGTGAAAGCTCAGTCCTCTCAGTCCTAGCAAGCAGTTAGTCAGTCGGCAATAAACTCTCAATGGACCTTTATACGCCTGAAATATACAACATAAATATCTACTATATAATATATGATAATAATAATAAGTAACCCAAGTACGTAACTAGAAGGAACAACAAAAATCACAATATTTATACACAAATGCAAATCAGCTAGAAAAGGGCTTTAAAGACACACGCTCACATACATAACTACACACACAATCAAACACAAAGCGACAAACCCGGAGTACTCTTCACACACACATAATAATACGCTAAGCACCAGCGACAAGCAACAGGATGAGAAGGTCATAGGCGAAGGCACAACAGACAAGGCGTAACTTCAATATAAACAACTAAATAGTGAAAAGTAGGATGAAAACCAATAAAAAATGCTACAAGCAAACTCAAGGCTATTTAGAGTATATGTATATGTACATATGAATATGCCGCTAACCCAACTGAGCTGACCAACCGACAACCCTGACCCGGGCAAATGTAAGCTAGCCCAACCGTTATAGCACAACAATGACACACGCACACACATGTAAAGCCTTCGATATACGCTTCCAGCACTCCATTAGAATTTACCAGGCGTGCGTATAAAATAAGGATGCCTTGTTGAGACGCATGCAGAAAACCGGCGTAAGGGAAAGAGAATGCTGAGGGGGGAGGTGGTTCAAAAGGCTTTTGCAAAATTCAGTAAGCGTAGCGAAAAATTCTGTGCCTTGAATAGTGATCTGCTTGTAGTTACTTTGCAACGTAAACACACACACTCTCTCTATCTCTCTTTTACGCGGCATATTGCGCTTCACATTGGTGACTCGCACTCTCATTTTTCCAATAAAAATCGTAGAAACAAAACGAAAGTGCGAGTAACGAACAGTGTGATGGTAGTTTTAGAAGTCAGTGTATTTGAAATTAATGTTCCGCTCTTCTGTAAGAATTTTACAAAATTTGTGAACTTGTGAAACACCGCCTTCGAAAAGCTCTAAAGAACTTCAAATATTATGAACTTATGAAACACTTTTTTCGAAAAGCACCTCAAACCTTATGAACTTGTGAAACATTTCATTAGAAAAACACAGAACGAACTCAAGTTTTATGAAATCATAAAACACTTTTTTCGAAAAGCACAAAACGAACTCAAATTTCATGAAATTATGAAACGTTTCATTCGAAAAAAACTTAAAATTTTATGAACTTATGGAACACTTTTTTCGAAAAGCATAAAACGAACTAAAATTTTATGAACTTGTGAAACACCGCTTTCGAAAAATACAAAACGAAACTCAATTTTATGAACTTGTGAAACACCGCTTTCGAAGAGCTCTAAAGAACTTCAAATATTATGAACTTATGAAAGACTTTTTTCGAAAAACACAAAAAAGACTCAAATTTACGAACTTGTGAAACGTTTCATTCAAAAACAACTGAAAATTTTATGAACTTATGAAACACCACTTTCGAAAAGCACAAATGAACCCCAATTTTATGAACTTGTGAAACAGCACTTTCGAAAAGCGCAAAACGAACTAAAATTTTATGAACTTATGAAACATTTTTTTCGAAAAACACAAAACGAACCTCAAATTTATGAACTTGTGAAACACCACTTTCGAAAAGCACAAAACGAACACAAATATTATGAACTTGTGAAACATTTCATTCGAAAAAATTTAAAATTGTATGAACTTGTGAAACACCACTTTCGAAAAGCACAAAACGAATTCAAATTTTGTGAAATTGTGAAACACTACAACCTCATTTCTATATATCATTTTCACCGCCCCACTGTGCAGTTGTAACGCCTTGTAAAATCAATTCTTTCAATTGTTCTATGAATTACACTCTCGGCATATAAAGTACTGCGAATTGAGTGGTGGAAGGCAATAATCTTACTTTTGCCTCATTTCGCATGCAATAAATGAAGTGTGAATGAATATTTTGGCATAGAAGAAATGTTCTAAGGCATTGCAGTGCTAAAAATAGTTCACTTACAGTAAATAGTTGAAGTACGTAATCAGTAAATTCACGAAAATTATAAATAAAACAATCCAGATAATTGACAGATTCACTTAAAGCACTTAATGACTTGGTTAAAGAGGGTGTAAATTCGTATAAAATAAGATTTTTGTGATATTTTTTTTTTTTGTGCTGAAATTGTAATATATTTTTAAGAACTAACTAGTATGACATTTGAAGAATATTAGGTTAATTTTTTATGGAGAAATCAGCGAATCAAGAGACAGCGGTTGTGCTGGCTAAGTCGTGTCCTCCGCATGGAACAGAAAACTCCAGCTTTGAAGGTTTTCGATTCAGTACCCGATGGAGAGTATGGTGGAGAAAGTATCTCCCCTAGTTTGTATTCACTTCTCGTTGCTCTATCTTCTTGCACTAGCTAGGTGGCACGGGTTGGACGGAACGCAACTATGGTCTAATATTTCTAGAACGGCGCCTTCCCACAGGCATTGAAGCCTCACAACCACTTCCTTTACCCATAGCAGTATGGGGACATCCTTATATTTTAAGATCTTGACTTCAGAAAGTCAGTTCGCACAATCGAAAGGGTCCAATGGCGTGCCCAGGTCTTCATCTAATCAAGAGGCGCATCCAGAAGTTTCAGTTCTACCGCTTTTCATTTATCCTTCGTAATTTGTCAAAGTGCAGTACTTCGGTCAATGTGTGTCACGATTAAATGTCTCTTGGCTATCTCGCTGACTGTCGCTGCCGCACTGGATATTGACAGATTCTTCCTATCGAGCCTGACAGTTAACTTTACAGCGTCGTCCCTTTTTCTCGGTCGTTTAGCCGGCTTAGTTTGGTTTTGAGCGGATCGCTGCATTTTGATTTAAAATCCTTCCTCGATCCGGTTTGCGAATCCCGGATCCGTGAATGCAGCCGCGATGCATATTAACTGATCAATAGGGGTCAACTCAGTTCGTAAATATGCTTTAATTAAATAGTAGCGACATACCTCCGTAGACCTTGTCTAGAAAAGTTACATCTACATCCCGACAAGAACTAGACCCTCAGTAATGCTAGCCCCTTTTTAGTTGAAGGGCTTTTAACAGGCCATTGGACTATAAGCGTCCATGCTTTAAGGCTGGGTATCTCACCAGACGACATCTGCAGAAGATGTATGGAAGATGATGATCCTTCTTGACTGCCCCGCGCTTGTGAGTTCAAGACTTAAATACTTGGAAGCGTATACCTTCAGACATCCCACCGAAGTGGTGGAAATAGAATGATTTAGCTAATTTATAAGTAAGAACACAGGAGTTCTTCTTTTCTATAACTAACAAAGGAGTTCACGTGCGACCTCTCTTGATCAGCCATCTAACCTAGCCTAAGGTTTCGTGTTTTCTTACCAGCAATAATTTATGCCACAAATTCTTTGTCGGTAATTTTTTGGCCTAACTCTCAATACTCAAAATTAAAATGTATTTAAATTTCAGCAGGGATTGAATGCCGTTAAACTGGCCTCTTCCAGCTCATTGCTATTCAACACCGACACGCCTTTAACACCTGCCAACTAGCATTTTCAATTACAATTGCCAATTTAGTTTTGCATTGGCGTGGAGCTCGTTAACTGTGGCATACCAGCCACTACAGCTCACCAGGTTTCGGTTGTTACGTGCGTGGCCTACAATCGAAGCAACTTGAATGTGGCAATTGTTTCAACGCGTTTATTGTGCCACCAAATGCAATTTAGTCGAACTCGTGGCTGTGCTGAGTGCGCTAATAAATTACACCTTCCAGCCTCGCACCTCCATTATACCAGGCTTTCTCACAGTGCAGCGCAGCCCAGTGAGCCTTTTCAGTATCTGTTTCCCTCTGCAGTCAGCCTTTCACATGTGAACTTGTTTTTTATGCCTCCACTCTCCGCATTCACATTACTTTCGTCATTTCCTGCCGAAATTGCGTTTGCCTTTCGTGTGTGCCGTTTCTGCGCGACAGCCAGCCAAGGGCAACACTTTGCGCAGCTTTTGAAAAGTTGTTAGTGCTTATTGTGTTGCCGTTAGTCGCGTAAATGTTATTAGTTCCTTTGTTAGTTTGTTTGTGTGAAAACGCGAGGGTTTCATCAAATAAAACAAAAATGTTTCCCATTACATACACACACTCTCTTTTCGCCCCTTGTGTGTGTTTAAAATTATTTTTTTTTTTTACTGTTTTTTCCGACTTCCGTTTATTAGGTTGATGTTTTGGTGCCCATTTCTACGTCTCTTTATTTGCGACTGTTTGACTGTGGCGCAACAACAACTAGAACGTTATTATTTTGTTGTGGCTAAAAATAGCAACAGCCGGTTTATAAAAAGCATAAGCAAAGGAGATGAAGATTGGCATCACATAATGCTCCTGTAGGAAAGAGGTTTGTAAAATCTCAGAGTACATATTTTCGAGGTATTTAAAAAAAACTGCTTAAAATCTCCACTCACGCTCGTAAAGGCAATAACAGAATGACTAGTAAGATCAAAAAGTTTCAAGGTCGATATTAGACCACAAGCATAACAAAAAAAGTACTGGGTAGGTACGTAGAAAGGCGTAGGCCCCTTCAAGTTCCCTACAAATATAACAAAAATACTCCTAGATAGGTAGGTACAGGGAAGAGGCCCATCGTGAAACCGCAGGATCAGAAATTTCCTCAGTTTACCGTTTCCTCTCTTAATCACCTCGTACTTCTGGTGGATGTCATATGTACAACATCTGAAATATCGTCAAGAAACCCTTAACCGACGGCTGCGATTATTTTGCAGGACCGAGCTTTATATTCCCATTAAAGACGGTTTATAATCTCCTCTTCTTCTACCTCCTGTTAGCTTCTACAATGGCAATTATATGACGTTTCTAGTCCGGTGGCATCTCTGGCAATTAGACAGTGACCTGTTAGTACTCCTACATAAATTCTTATGTCATTCCTCTTAAATTTTGGTAGTCGCCATGTGTGGCTTATATTCCTTTCATCCTTTGTTTGCTTAATTGTTAGACGTCCTGGAGCTTCAATTTGGTGTCTAGGATCTCTCCGAGTTCATTTTTACTTTTCGCCACTCTAGCTTGTTTTTGTTATTATTTTGAGGTCGTTGCACGTTTTGAGACGAAGGTACATGCTATCTATGCCCCATTCTATATTCCTAAACAGTTCGTATAGTATAACCGATTTATGTATTTGGAGAATGTAGTAGTTTTGACTACAGTCCACTTTGTTGGAGTTGGTGACCTTAAGATCTCCCTGACCTTCCGTCGGCACATCAGTATTTTGCCTTAGTAGAAGCTGCTGTCGATTATCTGGTGTGAGCTTTAGAACCTTCTCCTTCGAAATTAACGGAATGCACCAATGCTCCACTATTTCCAGAACGGTGCTTTTCCACCGGCCTAAACGCTTCACAACCACTACCTTTACACATAGCAGTAAGGAAACGTTCTTATATTTTAAGATCTTGACTTCGAAAGTTGTTATATTCTATTCATGCCATGTTTGTCTGCTTGTTGAACAGGTCCGGGTCTGTTCCCACCGAGACTCATGCACATTTATGTATAATATTAGGTTGTCAAAAAAGTCTTGCGATATTTTTATTGAATGATTTATTGAATTTATTGAAATGACCGATGCTACGGCTGCTACTATGCCGGTCTCTTTCGACCAATTCAGCGATTTTATCGCAATTTTCGACGACAGGTCTTCCGGAGCGCGGCGCATCTTCGACCACCTCTACACCAGAACGAAAATGTTGAAACCATCGTTGTGCGGTGGAAATGGAAACTGTATCGGGTCTATAAACTGCACAAATTTTATTGGCGGCTTGAGATGCATTTTTGCCTTAATCGTAGTAGTACTGTAAAATATGCCGTATTTTCTCTTTATTTTGCTCCATGTTTGCGACGATATAACTCACGAACGACTTAAAGGAAACGACGTTTCAATCAAACACGTGTTATCGCGTGAAATGAGCTTTCCAAAGAGGTATAGCATGACCCGATGCGACGAATAAAACTAGAACTACGCGCTTTCATCGCCAACTAGCGAAAATACCGCAAAACTTTTTTGACAACATAATATATTTGTCGATTATCTACAAGTAGCCAGGGGCATACTTATTCCGTATTTATTGGAGTCTAATTGTAAGCTAGTCTATGTTCTGGTTAGTCCATCTACTTCACAGTTACGAGGCATATCATCTGTGTCTTGGAATACATTACAGGTTTACTGTGAAACAGGATGTCAGATCCACTAAGAGATTAAGACATTCCCTCACTAACTTTAACGAAACCTTAGGAGACTTTCTTCTTCTTCTTTACTGGCGTAGGCACCGCTTACGCGATTATAGCCGAGTTAACAACAGAGCGCCACTCGATTCTTCAAGCCTTTAGTGTTTTTAAATCCACTTTGTACATATAAATGTATTCCCTGTTATGAGCACCCTCCTTGTCAAGAAGACTTTTCTTAGTCTGCAGTGGTCTGGCAAATGAAGGGCGAAAAAGTTCTAACTACCACTTTTTTAATTCAACTGAAAATATTTTGCAACAAAAAACAGCGATCCTGGGCTCTCAAACTCTCTCTCTTTCTTTTACTCTCACTCTCTCTCTGTAATATGAAATTAGTGCGAAATGCTCGACAGAATTTAGAGCCGTTCCATGCGTAATTGAAACGGACCCCTTATTTTCCAGCCAAGGATTGTCAACTCGGCAGATTTCTTCTGCTACTTACAACTACAACAACAGAATTAAGAGCTTGATTTGATATCTGAGTTCTTTTCGAAAAACACAGTTTGTGAGTTTTTTGAGACAGGAAGTTCCTTTACAGCCATATACTTCCTAAAAACTTTTGAAATTATTCGCGTTACTTCAAAAAACAATACACATTCTGAAAATCACTTTATTCTATACATCAAAAAGAACCAGAAAATGAGCTTAGCAAATTTTTCAGCACTCGCTCTCTCATTCCGTCTTATTATTTCTCTCTATCTCTTTTTTTTCTTTTTATTTTTTATTTTACGAAGCGAAAGTGTCAGAGTTTTGAAATAATATTTTATGCTGCCAACAACTAAAAAGATCGCTAATTCTTCTTAATCGTGGTAAAAATTGTACTTCCCATACATTTGAATGGAAAAATAGTGAAAAAATTTATCAAATGCAACTAACTGCGACATTGCTCTTACAATTTCCGGCCGGGTCAGTATGCTTACAAAAATACACACAAAAATAAAATTAACACGTTAAGGCGCTCACGGGCGAAAAATATGCGTATTTGCGTCATATTAAATGTGTAAATGAAAATATTTGTTTATATGCTTTTATTTCAAGATAAAAGGGACAAAAGGGACCGGAAGTATGGTGAATAAAAAAGCAGCGGTGTTTTAGGTGTTGCAGCAAAGCTTGTGGGAAAACTTGTTAAACGAAAAAAGAACGCTGCGGAAAGTGAAAATAAAACAAGCAGAGCTGTTTGATAAAAGACAGCGACAAATAAATATATGTATATAAGTAAATATATAAATACATATTGATATGTGTATATTTATATGGTATATATGTAGCTATAACTTGTTTAAATGTCTTTTGCTAGCTCAAACGTCGCCAAATAAAGTTACAAAAGTGCGCTTAGAGACAAGTCAATTCAAAAGCTATTTATTTGTTGTACCGTTATATGTGTATTTGTGTAGTGTTTGAAATAGTTTGATATGCCGAACTCGCTTCGCCTTTGCCTCGCGTAGGCATATGTGAGCTGCATTTCCGTTGCGTATTTCACTCAACTCCATATCCCTTGTGTATAAGTTTCATATACAGATATAAGTACATATGTTCTTGATAAATTTAAGTGTGTGTAAATTTGTTTCTCCTGCGTGAGCTGCATACATTTATTTATCTAACTCCAAATATTTTATGGCGCACTTAACAATACAGTATGAGAAGTTTAAACAAAGACAAAAATATAATACTTTTTTAATCATTTTTTTCATCAAAAAGCTTAAATGAGCGCTTAAAGCTTTTTGAAAGCTCGTGTAATGACTCAACATTAAAAGTTTTGCAAAACAAGTCTTGGTAGTAAAGAAAATCAGTGCTAAATAATTTTAATCTACATAAATGGTTCCGTGTTAGAAAATTACCGGCTAAATTACTGGTTAGTTACCCAAAACGCTAACCGATTTATGTTAAGGTTTATAGAAGTTTTTAAGTTTTTTTTACTGAAGTTACTTCGAAAAAAACAGTTAACTAAAATAAAAGAGCAAGACAGAATGGATAACTACTGGTTAAATAACTGGCTAACTACCCAATAGTGCTAACCATTTTGTGTTAAAATTTGTTTAATCCATTTTTATTGTTACGACTAAAAATATCATGTAGATGAAATGGAAAAAGCAAGTTGAGCAAGACAACTATTGGTTAACCCACTGGTTAGCTAACCAAAAGCTTTAACCGATTTGCGTTAGAGTTTCTCTAAATTTTAAATTTTTTAAAGTAGAGATTTCAACAAAGAATTCTTATTTTTGAAGGAAGTCGTGACATATTGATATTGATATTGATATTGATATTAATATTGATATTGATACTGATATTGATATTGATATTGATACTGATATTGATATTGATATTGATGTTGATATTGATATTGATACTGATATTGATATTGATATTGATATTGATATTGATATTGATATTGATATTGATATTGATATTGATATTGATTTTGATATTGATATTGATATTGATATTGATATTGATATTGATATTGATATTGATATTGATATTGATATTGATATTGATATTGATATTGATATTGATATTGATATTGATATTGATATTGATATTGATATTGATATTGATATTGATATTGATATTGATATTGATATTGATATTGATATTGATATTGATATTGATATTGATATTGATATTGATATTGATATTGATATTGATATTGATATTAATATTGATATTGATATTGATTTTGATACCAGAACTATGAGCATGAACTTAGGCTCAGTCGCGCAGTAATGCTAACTCACTGAACTTTGTTTCAAGAGTTCTTAAAAAAAAGTTCATAAAATAAAATCTGTCTATATCCTTAATGACATATACCACAAAACTTACTTTCGCCGTTTTAATAATTGAAAAATAACGTGTCTATTAAGTATTGCCAATATTAGCATATACGCATTAGATTCAATATATTTGGTTCACACTTAAGCACGTATGCACCGCAGTGCTCTTAAACCAGCTGTCAGTTTGCATTTGTGCTGCTGACATTCGATATTAACACCGTTGTCATTTACTTTATTTTAAGCCTTGCGGATTTGACAGCGCCCAGCAAATACCAAATTCAGTTGGTCAACACAACAATCCACATTGATGCTTCTTCCTTCTTCTTCCATACTAATAAGTATGTGTGTAAACTTCTAACTTCTATTTCTTGCAGTCTTTCCTTTGTCTTTCAGTTATGCTATTTATACGTTTTCCGCTTGAAGTATTTATCACCTTTACTCTTTGACATTTCTCACATTCATTTGTGTATGACAAAGTAATGAGAACGGCATAGAATATTACTAGTTTGGCATATAATCGCCCGAAAGTGAACTTTGCTTATGGCTGACGTCAACACCTGTCCAATAAATGTCAAATCAGTTGCTCTATTTGATATTAATAAGACAAAGAAATCTATTTATTATAAAAATATATAAATTTGCTTTCGACAGAGTTGGCTTTACGCGATTATTAATTCAACTTCATTTGTTTGGGCGAAATGTTGCCTTGGTTTAGCGAAAATGATCTGAACAATATTTTAGGATAATATCAAGTCAAATAATGTCAAATTAAGAAGTTGTCCATATAAGAACTTGAGTTTGAACGATCGGTTTGTAAGGCAGCTAATCGATTGCACCACCAGTAGCTAGATCAACATGCTGCTTCCACCGCAGAGTGGAATCCTGTGTGAGACCAAGATATTTGATCATATTACTCAACTCTGCCTCTCTGATCCCAAGAGCTAGGCTCCTGAGACCGGATAGGTCCTTACGTCATGTAAACGGAATGACGATCATCTTCAAAGGGTTAATTTTCAGATCAACCCCACTGCGCCGTCCTTTAGCCAGGCTTAAACCCCTTTATACTAGGTCGCATTTTCTCGAATTTGTTCAGCTATATGATACAACTTCTTATCTAAAAAAAAATTTTCGAATGTTGTACTTGGCGAATGTCGTGAGAATACCTGACGAGACTATAAAGTTTTCAATGCAATAATGAACCGAAATCGGCGGTTCCGACAAATAATCAGTGCTCTGAGGGTCTCAGACGTTTTCTTCTTGGTGTTACAAACAAAAAATATAGACAAATTTATGCTCCTTAAGTCAAGTTGAATTCAATGGCTGATCCTCAAGATGGGGTCGATCGAGCTTGAACTACAATATACAATCCTTTGTGAAACTTCACTATGCAGGTGCTCAATAGGAGACTTCAAGCGGCATCCCGTTATAGTCTGGAGTCTGGAGTGTAGTTGTGACATATGTGAAACTTCCACGTCTGCGTTTCACTGCATCCAGACGACCATATTGGTGTAGCGTACTTAAGGACCGACCGACCGATTGCCTTGTATGTTGCCAACAACGTTTCTGTGGCGTTACCCCATGTGCTGCCGGCTAGCGACTTGCGGATTTTGTTGCAGCTCTGTACTTTGACAATAATTGCGATCGTGTGAGAAGTGAAACGTATTTTAGACTCTTTGGTTAGCGGTAGTTACTTAGGTAACAACATCCTGGTTACCTACCATGGCATTCAAAAATTTGCCAAAATCCCTGAACGCCACTTAGACTACTATACTCGTGTATAAGCTGGTACTCCTCCTTGATATGGATCGAAAGACCATTATATAATCGAGGAGCTTTTAGCCTAGCACATTATTTTTTAAAGCCACAATATTAATCTCAGCCAATCGTCAGATGTACCAAAATCGTGTTTAAGGCGATATTTGAACCTGAGTCTGGCTAAACCTGAACAGTAGAGGATAAAGTATAAGCCTAAATGATTCCAATTCACTTTTCTGTACAAAGCTTTGGCAATCTGCCTTTCAAAAGATATGTAACCTTACTGAAGGTGGTCCTCTTGAATAGTTTTCAGTCAGGACACCTACCATAGCAATTACATGAACCTTGCTTAGAGCAAATACTTCACCGGATTACTTACATTCCATTCTGTGCTAGAGAGATCTCGTAAATGTTCTGGGTTTTAAACAGCGTTTGCCAAGCTCAATGTAGGTTGACAGATCCAAAACTAGAACGTAAGAGACAGCGGTGGGCGGACAGGTTAGGAATTTGATGAAATTGGCGTAAGAGTGGCCTCGGTTAGAAAGGTCATCGGCTTTGCGATTTCCAGCAAAGCATTTGAAGAGCAGATATGGATATATTAAGATTAAACTGCGGACCGCTTGAATTTCGTAGAATTAAAATATTCGCAGTAAAACACAAACATAAATATTTACATTAAATATTGTTATCAATAAATCTACTTTCTACAAAATCTGCTCAAAATCGAGTATCCTTCCAGGAAATTGAAAACAGCTGTCAGATTTATGTTTACAAAGCGCTATTAAATGCGATTCACCGCAAAATACGCAAAAATACAACAGTTAAATAACGGTAAAAGCATTTCAAAGGCGCCGCTTAAAGTGTTGAAAAGGCAAAGCTGCCGCTTAGCGACACTATCTCCCACACATATGCATTAATAACAACAAATGAGTGAATTCTACATAAGTACGTGGAAATATATGAGCATTTATGCTCTCAAGAGGCACTTCCGCATGCTTCAACAGCAAAGTGATACAGCACACTAAAGCTGCGAGCGCTCGCAAATTGGCTGCTCCAGCTTTGGCCGCGCTTCTGCTTGAGTTTGGTAAGGGTTTCGTTTGGATTATGCTGGAAGCGCATATAAACTTCTTCCATTAAGTATGAATTACTATAGGTGGATAGTGATTTTATCAGCTTACGCCGGATATATTCACAAAATATGCTTAGCACTTTTTTTTCTGTATGACTAAAGTTTGAGCTGAGTTTCGAACCAGCTGTTCGCAGCCTAACACTTAAGCACCAAGCGAGGCCAACACAACCACCCGGCATGCACACAGACATACATACATACGTGCATGCACAGCGTTGTATACAGTTAAATGCGTAAAATCACACAAATAATCGAATTATTCGCGCAACTGCTGCAATTAATTACACGGATGAGTGGTCACATGATTGTTTCCGCTTCCGCGAAAATCGAGCGACCGAAGCAAATACCCAGCAAGCGGCACAGAATTGAGCATATTGCATGGCATGGCGACATGTGTCGTGCTGGAGCAAGTATGCGTGTGTTGATGAGTGTTCATGTGTTGCTATGACTTTTATGTATGTGTGCGTGTGTGAGTATGAAGTATGTGAAATCCAGTGTGAAAATGCCATTGAACCTTTTAAGCGCTGCTGGCATTTCACATCAATCCCACATAGCATATAGCTGTGTATGTTTGTGTTTGTTTCGTTTGCATATTTTTTGTATGTGTGTGCGTGTGTTCATCTGGAATTTTTGCTTCGCACGCCTATGCACTTTCACATTCTCCAACACGTGCTCAAGCTGCTGCATGCCCGTGGCTATTCAAGCTTTAATGGCGAATTGAATTACTTTAACATACATTTAGGCGCTGTGCAATTATTGGCAGCTCTTTGTCCAAATTAAATTAAACTTTATTTAAGACAATTACTACTGATTTTGCTGTGCATTGTCTGTATAAATAATGAAAATTAGATTACGTTAAGCTGGTAGAATCGTGAGCAAAGCAAATTCCTCTTTCGGTAATTAGCTCTGACAGATGGCGTGCCGTTACGTAGTTCATGAGAAGTAGTCATCCTTTAGGATGTCAGAGCTTGGCGTGAATTTCAGTAGGTTCTGCGGCCTCAGCAATGACACCTCTTCCACTGCTTCATACCGCGATGCCGTCAAATGTTTGAAACGTTGCTTTGCTAGCGTGGAACAAACCAATTTACATACAAACATTTTTAATCAACATTAGTAAAATCTGACACTTTTTCCCAATCGAAAAGTCAGATCATATAATTGCCTCTTGCCAAAACTCCATTATCCACTGAGCTATAACCGAATGTTCTGTGTGTAAATTCTCCTGTCTCTCCGCTGATTATGCCGTGCAGTTTTCAGCGAAGACCGCTGTAGTCTCTTAGAGCTCCTGTTATGTACAGCGCAGCCTCTGAACTCTTTTCATTGGCTTTCAATAGGTAGATTTCATACCACTGCACCGTAGAGTTGGTCGTACAAAGCTGTGTACAAACAGTGCATGAGAAAGGGGTTCTTTTCCTAGATTGTGCCAAGCTTCCACCTATGTATTTGAATATAAGGCATTGCCAGATTTTGTATTTCCACAGTAGTTCACTGTCCGACATTTTCCCAAGATCAACATTTATCGAAGGGATTTTGTAATTTTTGTCATAAGAACCGATTTCTCCGGCTTCTACTTCAGAACCTCTAATGATTCTGGATTTTATTGAGAGTGATGGATTGGAGATACCACTACATCCTGCGAAGTACCTCTAGAACCCTTTGGATATTAAAAACTCTTATATGAAGTGCAGTTTCTAGTGATCTGCCTTTTGTGTGTATGCGTCTTGGGCTTTGAAAAAGCTTCTATCTTTAAATTAAGCACCGGAACTAAAAACTAGTTAATTCATTTAAATTCAAATTTTTTAATTAATTTAAAATTTTAATTTTCTAAAAAAAAATTTAATTTTAATTTTCTAAAAAAAAATAAAAAATAAGTTAATTTTTAATTAATTAATTTAAATTCAAATTTTTTAATTAATTGTATTTTTTTTAATTATTTTAAATTTTAAAATAAATTTAATTATTTGTTAATTTATATTGAAAACATTAATTAATGAACTAATTAATTTTACAATTCCTTAATTAATTAAATTTTTAATGTTTCAATTGCAAAAATTTTTAATTAATTTTAGTTTTAATTTTTAAATAAAATAAAAAATACTTAATTTTTAACAAATATTTAAAAAATTAATTAATTAATTAAATCATATTTAAATAACTTTAAAATTAATTAATATTTAAAAGTTAATTTATTAATTAAATCATATTCAAATCATTTAAAAATTCTTTCTAATTAAAATTTTAAATTTGTAATTAATTTTAAATTAAAATAAATTTTATCTTTTTAAATAAACTTAAAAAAAACCTTAGTTAATGTTATTAAAAAGTTTAACTAATTAATTAAGATTTCATTTTTAAACTTTTTTAATTATTTGTAAAATTTTTTAATTTTAATTAACATTAAAAAATAATTCAGTTACTGAATTCTTTTGTATTTAATTTTATAATTCTTAATTAATGATATTTTTTTAATTGTAAAATATTGTAGTTAATTAATTTTTTAATTAATATAATTAATATCTAATCAAATAATTAATTAATTTTAAATTAATTTTAAAATTCTTTAATTATTTAAAATTTTAATTTTCTAACTAATTTTGAAATTTTTTAATTAATTAAAATGTATAATTCTTAATTAAATTAAAAAAAAATTAAGTAATATCACAAAATTAAGTTGTTTAATTAATTAGTTTTTAATTAATTGTAACAAAATTAACAAATCTGACCTAAAGGTAGCTTAGTTTGCCTGCAATACTTTACTTAGAGCATACAATGTATATTCAATCCGTTAATTTTAATTACTAGCAGAAAATTAAGAACATGTAAACTATAACATTATTATTCATAAGCACTTTCACATGCCTGCAAGAACACACTAAGCTTATGTTATGACTTGCGTCATAACTGAAAACCATCTGATTGGCTTAACCTCACTACCGCCTACACTCTGTCTGGGAGCTGATGTTGGCCGCTTTTGTCGCACATTGGAAAGCGGAACGTCATCACGGACTCCGTGTACGTGAGTTGCGTGAAATAAACCGCAAAATTTTACGACATTTGCGGCTCGATAATGTTAATATTTCCGCCATTTTTATATTTATACATTCGTTTAATGCCGTTTGCAAATTAAAGTGTTGCTTTAAAAGAAAAGGTTGCCACTTTGAAAGGGACTCTTTGAGTTTTTTGATTTTTATTAAGCACTGTAATTGCTTAACGAACAAATACGTGAGAACTTGTTCGACAATTGTGGAAATTATTGAAATTATTATGAAAATCTGTTTTTAAAGTTTACAAGTTCAAAGCCTTTGAACTGGAACTCGAGGTGAATTAGGTAAATAAAAATTTTAAATAATTAATCTGGAAGTTAAAAAAATATGAAACAAATAAAAAATAATTCAAAAACCTAAAAAAAAAATTATAAGAATAATTCATGTATTTTTTTAATTATTCTAGATTTTTTATTAATTTTTTTATACAAACAATTAATTATATACAATTTTTTTTTTTTTTTGAATTTTTCTTCTATTTTTTTTTTTTTTTTGTTTTTTTATTTATTTTTTTTTTTTTGTAATTATTTTTCATTATAATATAAATATATGAACTCCCCTAATGTACTCGCACACATAATATTTTATTATTACCATTAATGTTGCTTCTATTGTGGCACTGTTGCGACGTGTCGCTCTCTTTATTACCGTTTTTGCCTTTATTTGTGAAAATTTGTGCAAGTTTCATTTGCGTCGGATCACGTCCGTTTGGTTTTTGCTGGAAAAGGTTATCGATTTCTGACATTTCATACAAATGTTATTGTTACAAAGCAGGCCTCCACTTAGTTGACAGACGATGTAGAATCTACATATTTTATTACGACGAAATCTAAAATCTTTAAATAGAGAGTAGACTTTGGTTCAGAAACAAAAAGAAAAAAAAAATATTTTTAATGAAAACTTCAACCCTTCAACCGAAAATGAGCTTCATCACTGAACAAAATTTTCTTGTAAAAATCGATTTTGTCGGCCACCTCGTTTTGGATTCACGGAATGTGAGACGTCAAGGTCGTCTAACTCGCATTCCTGTATGAGTTGGATTTTTTAGCCCGCAAAATCCGCCATAAAGTGGATGGGCACAGCTCCAAGCGCCTCTTAGGATTATTACTTTGTACGATTTACAAATGTTGTTCCAGGTTTTTCATTATGAAATGGCAAACCAAACACCAAAATTATTATCTCATTGAAAATCACACGTCGATGAAACAATATCCGTTACTATGGCGTTTATTGCCATCTTTATTACCAGACCACAATATAATCATAAAAGCAAGCTCAACTCATTTCGTTAAGATAACCTATATAATAACATATAAATTAACCGATGAAGGCATAGATATAGTCCGCTTGCGCCCATTTATAAACTATAATATTACGAATATATAACGATGTAACGGTATGCTGAGGTATGGAATTTCATCTTCAGATGGTTTTAACAAGGTCTTTATCCAATTTTTATTCCCATGCATAGATGGATAGTAAAATTTAGGCTTTGCAGTTGTCCCCCGGAAATATATTAAGAATGGTCGCGACTGCGGTGATATGCTCCCTCTCTACATAAATTGCACTTAGGGTCTTAAGTCTGCTTCTGCAAATTGTTGGGAATCGGTTCCATGTCAGAGATGAAAGAGACTGTGCTCATGTTGGTCAAGTGCTTCCTGAGCCTGCAGTGCCCTTATAAAGCGTGAAAAAGAGGCGGAATTTCTCTGGAGGGAAGTTGATCATTTCCTTAAACTTGCGAGGTTGGAGCCTCCCATAATTAGCTTGGTATGAAGCAATCGCTCCATAAGTGACACTATTGTCACTATTGCCTTACGATTATGGTACACAGCCATTTTATGATTTCTACTTGCAATCCCAAGATCTGCTTATAATGAGTGCCTTAATGGCTTTGGATGGTGTTAAATCCACGTGCCTACTTCACCGTAAGGTTGAGTCTAATGTTAGGCCAAGGAATTTGCACTCTTTAGACACTTTCAACTCCCTGCCACCGAGTGTTAGGGGCGCTAAGCCCGGAAGAGATCTTACTAAAAGGGACAAGGGTTGTTTTTGACGGGCTGATATTTAACTGCACCCTTTGCTAGACTTAAGCTCCTTTGAACTACGTCGCAGAGAGTATTCTCAAATTTGCCTCATGCCATTATAACAGTGTCATCAGCATTTTACCTGATTCTTGACTAATAAGTAATATGAGAAATTATTCCAAATTAAGAAATAAAAAATAAACTTCTGCGTGTCCAAAGAAACAAAATAAACGGTGCTATAGAATGGGATCACCTTCTCCTGCTGGATCGAAAAAACGATGCATAACTAGACCAACCGTATAATAACACAGAAGTGAGGTTATGAACCTCCAATATAATTAGCGTTATAAACGGAACCAAAATTTCTTTCTGGGGAGATTTTTCTTTCCAAAATACTTTTGATATTGATTTTACTTCATACATTCTTCGAAATTTGATTTAAATAACTATCAGTCTTCGAGTGGGGGTTTTGAAACCCAAACCATGCTTCACCTCCCGTGAATCAGCCACTGATTAAAATTTTACTTCCGCATGAATCCGCAATATCTTAAGCGATGAAGCGTGCGACATTTTCGCTTGTTGGTTTTGGGGACGCATTACACTAAGCATTCTCCAATATTGGCTCACTTTTAAGACACAACTTATACGGTATGCTTAGTGGGGACAGCTTAAAGTGTTTAATATTGCAAGATTTGTGTAATACAGCGCGCTCTAACGGGCTTTTGCGGTACAAATATTTGCAACTGTAGTCAACTGATAGCCGTAAACGTCAAAATTTGCAATTCTAATTGTGTCATAGAACATGCGGAAAGAGATTTGCTGTGTCGAAGTGGCTACATATTTTCAAACACTTAAAAACTACCACCAAGAGACTGAACAAAACCGTTGTTTCTTCTCTTTATGATTTATGTAAATTGCTTATGAATGTCAGTCAAGTCAGTAAGCCATACTCTAAAGCTATTTAGCAGCTCTATTCAAATCTCAGTCTTACTCTGCCATAATCTTCAACACAATATGATTAAACAAAATCCAGAGTAGTTAGATATAAACTACATACAACTACAACTACAGCTTGCTCTTCAAACAATTCTTTGCAGCTCTCTTTCTTCATAATGCGAACAACAACATTACTGAAATTTCACACTTTCTCTGACTGGTTCTATATTTAGCCAACGGGCGGCCATTTATTTATTATATAAGACTTCAGCCATGAATAGTTGTACTAAAGTATTGTTGTTTTTGTAGTTATTGTTTTCATAATTGTCATCATGAATTATTGCTGCTATTGTGCAAATAACTAATGGAAGGTAAGTGGGCGTAATGTGAGATACTGTCGGAAGTATCGTGTATACGGCTGCAGAGTGGAAAGTAAAGCAGGAAGGGTTTAGTGAAGTGTAGCGATAAATATGTTTAACTGTACAGAAATAGCAGCTTTGCAAGAATGTCTGAAATTTTTTACAATAAATTGTTTTAACATTTTTAAAATAAATTAAAATCGTTCGGCTGCCTGCTGTGATTTCTATTTGCAGCTTCTTGACCTCGAACCTTCCTTGTGTTTATTGACATGAGTTTTTTGCTGTACACAGGCGGGTGCGTATCTTCGCTGCATCAAAACAGTGGTTCGAGCCAATGCTAGAACCCCGGAGCGTTTTTACGCCTAAAGCACTGGAGACGTGTCTTCCGTCTATCACAACATGATCGATCGGATTGGTGGCTTTTCGACCCGGAGACAGCCAGGTAGCTTAATAAATTTTATGCTAGATGCTATGCTGGAATCTGGTACTACAAATAACCATATTTCGGACTCCGGCGAAGTCGATCAGCCTCAACCTATTTAAATATGTTTAATCATGAAGGCTGAATCTACCAAACGTCGTGCCTAAAATACCTTCTTTGTCCACCCGAGTGTTAAAGTCGCTCCAAGCGCTCATAAAAGGTTTCTTTGGCCACATTGTCCTTCTCTTTCGAAGAGGCGTGGCTGCAAATCAGCGATGTTTTGAAGAACTTCGCTTTGATGTCGATTGTGACTAGACGTTTATCCAACGGGGTGATACCAGTACTCGCCCACGGAGTCTCTCCCCACAACGTATTCCACACCGAAATTGCGATCCTTTATATGACCAGTGTAGTAAATGTCACAAAGACCTACTCATCTTAGTCATTGTCCCGTTCATCGCACTTATTGGGCAGCGGTGAAGTCAGTCCTTACTTTCACAAGGAGATCAACCACTTGGTTAGCAGCACCTGCCCAATGAAGGGACACGGCATTCCAGGTGCATGCCTTAAAATCATAATCCTAAACGTTTGCAGTGAAGTCATCAAAAGGGAGTCTCTCATCCGATGCAGTTCGGTTCTTTTCAATGGAAATTTTTTTATGTGGCGGAGGATGTTTCGGCTTCTCATTCTCAAACGGATGTTTTTCGGCTCACCAGCTTCATTCGCCGATAGCCTGTCTTCTTCCTTCTGCGATTGCGCGGCCATCCAGTAGTATGTGCTTCAGTGTCTCTACTCTTAGGTCACAGAAACGGCACAGCTACGTGGACAGTACCCTGATCTATGCAGATGAAACCACAGCCTCCAGTGAACTACATATATAAAATTCCACAATCTGCTATATTTTTTTCGGAGGAGAGCGATTAGTTTTGTTGCTGAAACGTTTTTTATCGAACTCTGCCAGAAACAGGCGCGCTTGTCGCAGCCCAGGCACTTGTTTCCAGTGGCGTTTTCTACTGGCCCTTTCCTTTTCCCTAGTTCTTCTCGAAAAGTGTGTGGTCCCACAGCGAAGAACGGTTTCAAAACTATCGGACTAGTTGCCACAGCTGCTTTCGCTAGGAAATTGGCAAACTCATTTCCATTGATGTCTCTGCAACAAGAGATCCATGCTGGTAAAAAATAATTTTCAGTGGAGACCCCGTTAAGCATTCTTAAGCACTCCAGAACCATTTTTGATTTGGATTTCAATAGACGAGATTGCTTGAAGTGCCGCTTGACTATCACTGAGTATGAAAATTAATTCTGAATTATAGTAATTAGGTACATAGGTGTTAGATGAGTGAACCTGTAGGACCTCAAGTCTGGCTAACTACTTCTCAGTATTCGAGTACTCTACCGGTCTACCTTTTTCCTGCACAAGTATTGTTATATTGTTGCCCTATTTAACTTCGCGATCACAATTGAAAATTTATTACAACAAAAATGCATAAAACGTGGCAACTCTCTTTCACCTAAATTACACTATAAACGTGAAAACATAACAAAAATTTATATTTTCCTCAAATTGCCACATTTTAGGTAGCTGAAAAGACTTAAAGATTTATGCTTTGTTTTCCCCAGTGTCTGTTGTCGAAAAGTTTATTCAAAGCAACAACAACAACATAACCACACGCACCCACACATATGTGCGACTTGAATGCGTGCGCAAAGTGTGCTGACACCAACGGCAGCAGCAAGCATGAAAAAACCTTTACAACAACAATACTCGTAAGCATAAAGTGAAAAAGTGGAAATCTGACAAGCAGTAAACGCTTTGCTTTGCGCACCAGCACACGTTTAGGGCAGCACAGCGCGGGGGAGTGCGCTTTGAAGACGCTGCTGTCGGCGACAAGGGCCATAGTTTGCTTACCTTGTTGACGACACGCCAGTGTGGTTGTTGTTGTTGTTAGTGCTAGTAGTGCAGTTGTTGTTGTTGTTTTTGTTAATGTTACTGATGTGGTTGTTTTTGTTGTAGTTGTAGTCATGGTCGTTGTTGTTGTTGTCATTGTTGTTGTTTCATTGCTGTTGTTGTTGTTGTTGTCATTGTTGTTGTTTCATTGCTGTTGTTGTTGTTGTTTCTTTGCATTGTTCTTGCTATTGGAGTAGTTGTTATTGTTGCTGTTGTTTTCGTTGTTGTTGTTGTTGTTGTCTAACTGCGGTTTTCCGGACCTGCTCCCCCCACCCCTTACTGCAAACGATTATAAAATTTTCCACTTTGTTAACTGCCAACCAAAAGAATTGGAAGTCAAGCAAAGAAGTCGGTGAAGGGGTGCGAAGAGTTGACTACCACAACAACAAGCAACGCTTGCGCTGGAGAGAGCGCCTGAGCGGCAGCGGGCGAATTGTCGCCTCAAGGAGCGCTTTTGTGGTTGATTCTCCTGTATATGTGTGCGTGTGTGTCATACAAAGAAGCTGACTGCACATGCACTCACACACACACATGCATACATTTTCTTAGTTGTTATGATTAGATTTTTAGCTAAGTTCTTCTTATGCTATGCTGCCGCGCCCTTTGCTCCTCGCAGCTTGAAGTTTCGCAAATTGTTGCCGTGACTTGCTTGCGTCGCTCATATAAGTGTGCGTGTGTTTGCGTGTGTGTGGTTAACTGCTGTTAGCTGCAATCTACTGCAATTCACTTTGTTATTGTTTTTGTTGTTCCCAGTACGCCCTACTCACTTGCCTTAAAGCCATACATTTTACTGTTATTGTTGCTCGCCTTTCTGCAGCTTTTGTTATTTGCCACTTCCATTGTACGTTGCTTAAGTATATGTGTGTGTGTGTGCGCCTGTAGAATTTTGGTTTGTTGCAATAAAGTTGATGTCAGTCAAAAACGTAGCAAAGTGAAAAAAATTCAATAAACTCGTGCAACTTTTGTGAGTGTGATATTTAGAAAAATCCCTACAAAAACAACAACAACAATGAAGTTGCAGCGAAATGAAGGCATGAAGAATTGTATGAAACTTAAGGCAGCTTTTAGCGCGCGTCTTTAAAATGTAAGAGTGGTGTGGCGACTTGACAGAAGTTAGCGATAAAAGGTAGAATTTGGGAATTTCTGGCAAAAAATCAAATTAAAAAAATATTTACGTTGATTTCTGCAAGTTGTGCTTGTCTTTAAAATTTCATTTATACTAAATTCTGCTCTAGGCCTAAAGAATTTTGAAGTTTCAAAGGAACGGGCCTGATTATGAAGTAACTTGAATCTATCTCTAATGAAGACAGTACGCCTTGACTAGCAATTAATATTGCCATATGTGTCAGAGTGAATGCTCCACTCCTCTTGGCAAGAAGCTCTAGTTTGTAGGTTCCTGTCGTAGATCACTCCAAGACGAATTTTGTGAAGGTCCTCTAAAATCAGTTATTATTCAGGCAACCACTGATGCTGTGTGCAAACTGATATTGCAAGATTGTCATGTGACTTACATATTGTGAGGGTGAGACAACTATAGTCATTATTGGGACTAACATACATTTAATATTTATGAACTTTTGAATGCAGAAACAATTTTTTATGTTGGATTTCAGCCAATTTTAAAATGGTTCTGAGAAATACCCGCGCTGATTGATCGAGAGAAATGATGATATGACAACGATTATGATATTGTGGCAGGTGAATCGTGGATATATGTGTATGAAGCCGAAAGTAAACAGCAGTCGACTGTATAGGTGTTTTGAAATGAGTCGAATCCAGAAAAAGCTGTTTGCGCACAAAGTACTTTTTTTTTTTTTTTTTTTTTTTTGTTTTTTGGAAAAATTGGGAATAGAATATCGACTTGATAAGTCATCCACCGTATAATCCTGACATGCCACCGAATGACTTATTTTTATTCCCATTCGTAAAAAAAGGAAAATTTCAATGTTTTTCAGCAGCTAAACAGGCAGTTGATGCATTCAAAAGGCATATTTTGGAGATACTTCAATCAGAGTGGTAAAAGTGTTTCGACAAGCGGGTCAAATGCATGCAAAATTGTGTAGATTTTAACAGAGAATATTTTGAAAAAAAAAAAATAAAGTGATCTTCTATGAATATTATATCTGTAATTGTTTTCTAATGCCGAAATATAAAAAGCAGCGTACGCAATAGCAGTCACTTCTGCCTGAAAAATACTAGAATAATCCGCTAGTGTAAATCTAAGATTGCCGGAGATCTTCTTAGGAGAAACCCACACAAACTTCTCTACCAAAAAAAAACCCGTCCTTATTGCCAAACACCTTTTTTCGGAGATCCTTTTAGCGATAAAGGGAAACCAAAGTTATGCAAACAGAATAACCGATTATTATAGTTTCTACAGAAAGCAAGATGTCTAAAAAATAAATAGTTACCAGTCAACACGTTTGAAAATCCTTTCTAACCAATATACTAAACATTTATAATACAACGTTTGGATTTAGACGTCATCTATCGGTACAAAATCGATTAGCGCCTAAAAGTGTAATAATAAAGTTTTTCACAACGAACTACTGCCGCATATAGTTAGTTAGAAAAATTTTGTATATGTATTTCGCAGAGATTGTATACCATTGTGGATCTTGATTATTACCAAAAAATAAATTTTTTATGAAGTCTTATAACAAATATCGAATAGCTGCACGTTTTAATGAAAAGCTTTATTATTTAAAAAGAGCAAACCGAAACTTGTCATTCCTGACATCACCTGACCAGCAACGCATGAGCATAAAATCCGTTCTAAAATTTTAATATTTTTTTAATTTATATGCCATTTTTAGTGAGCATAAAAACCAGCTTTTGATTTATTTTAAAAGTTCTACGCATTTAAATTTGTACATCAAATGCAACAAGCA
>JBAWJQ010004830.1:0-33981 GCA_037783105.1 Bactrocera zonata
CGAGTTACTCATTTTCAGACTTTTTTGGTCGCCCAGGACTTTCCTCGCCTCTCAAGCCGAAATCCCCACTTTTAAATCGTGAAAACTGTATTTGGAACGTTCGCACAGCTAGGGCATGTTCCATTTAAAATTCTCACCACTGAATAAAATTTCACTCGAAAACGTCGGATCTTCTTGGAAATTTTCAAGAGTTTATAGAGCACAGCGATGCTCCTTGAGAAGGTCGAGCGGCTTCAGTTCTTGCAAAGCTTTTGTATGCTTCTATTTAAGATATCGACACAAAATGCGCAAAGTCGATCTATATATCATCCGAGTTGCTGCGAACTGTACACACTCAGCTAGGGCTACTATATATAAAAATATTTATAGTATATAAATGTTTTCTTCATTTATCCAATAATGAATGCTGGGTCTCAAGATGGTTGATTGTATTGCGAATAGTTCGCTCAGCAGTTGTTGACCATAAGTTGAGCGAAGCGCACGAAAAACATTCTTTACAGAACGTGAATTTTAACTGCACTATTTCAAGGTGAGACTGAGACTATTATCTTGAGCAGCTGTGTATTTATTATATGCAGTTTTTTGTAAAAGTATATATACATTCCATTAAGATTTGGTATAAGTTTGGAAATAAAAACATAACAAGAACAAAAATTTAATGAATTAAGGCGATAGTCCCATTAGCCCAGTTGCCATAACAACCTAACCTGAACTTGTTTACTAGATTTCATACGAAAGTGTTTTATTTAGAAAATGTACTCGAATATACGCGCCATTGACGAAACCTGACGAAAAACATTCCTCATTGTCAAATACTCGTCGAAAATTTTTCACAAAAAATTAAAGGTTATCTTTGTTCATGGTAAGAGACCTTTGCTATTATGACGTTTATACCTTTGCGAATCGAATTGTAATCAGATTGAAAACTGGTAGGTCAAGGTAAACTGACCTGCTGGAAGTAAACGGCTACACTTTAGAATGCTATAAGACAAAAACTATTTGAGACACTTAAATAAGAGTAACATTTTTTGGAAAAAATATATTATTTTTTTTTAATATCACATTAGATGTGTCACTTAAGTAGAATGGAATTCATTGCAAAAAACAGAACTAATAAAATGCTTTACTCACCCAGTTAAAAAACGCTTAACACTGTACTTTCTACCGTCATCCTGTTGTAACTCCGTAATTTGCTTCGCTTTTAGGTAACGCACAATTTGCTTTAGCAATGTATAATTTAAGTATGATTTATGCATGTTCGGGAGTTTGTTGCACGCGATTCAGCACAGTTGGTCCGCCGCCCGCCACACCTGTACGTGTATTGCAAATAAATTACGCTTTTCTCTGCTAAAGCAAATTATTGTTTTCATGTCACGGGATGGCCTAAAAATTAATTTATTTTCGGCGCAGAAGGTATAAACAACTGGTCAATTAGTTGAGGAAACGGAAATGTCAACGCGGTAATCAAACTGTTTTAGCGAAGTTCGCGGCTTGAAGCTAGCGAAGTGACTTCATCAAGTTGCCCAAAAAAACGGTAAACCTTGACAATTGTCGTAGCTTTCAGCTTTTATACACTCATATACAGGTATGTACATACATTGTAACAACATTTGCCTCGAAATATCTGCACATTAAGTGCCGAAGGTACATAGAAACCAGGCGGGCATTTATCGCAATCATTTATCGCTTAATTGTCTTTTTTGCTTTGCTGCTCAACTTGATTTCCCTTCATTTGGTGAGTAAATAGTTTTTTAATGCGAATTTGCATTTATTTCTTTACCAACAATTAATCTACAGCAGTGACAATTTTCTTTCTTGTGGAGGCCTTATGCATTTTTAAGAATCCAATATTTCCAACTCTTAAAAATACCAATGTAAACTTAGCGCCAATATATGTACAAGTAATCACCAACAGCTCATCTAGAAAAGGTCATAATCGGGCCATACAATCCGCGGTTCACATATTTTTTCTGAATGTATGTTCCATGTCCATATAGTTATTACGACCCCTTGTTTGGCTTTGGTCAACATACCGAATATATCTTAATGAAGTTAGGTCCGAGCGTCTTCTTAATGATAGTGGGGTTTTGCCAACGAACGTGTTTCTCTGACAAACTTAAGAGCCAACTAAACGAAAATATAATAATATCCATTTATTTGATGCTTGTTAGGTTAAGTTTGATGGCTGGTTCAAGGATCGCACTTGGACTACCATATATAAAATAGAACTTCTGTGCTCGATCTTATAAGCTTTGGCGTTGAATTTCTATTCCCACCATTCGGTGAAACGGCTGAAAGTGTGAGCTGCCACGTGTTTAAGCCTTGATTTCGCAAACACGGGACAATAAAGAATGAAGTATGGAGATGTTTCTGTCTCATCCTCCATACAATTTCCGCAGCTGACATCCAGTAGAACAATGGTCTGTTAAAACCGTCTCAAATAGAGAGAGGCGAGAATTAATGAGCGCAAGAGCTCACTCAAAATTTCCTGCGACAGCGCATAAGCCGATAGTAAACCAGCGCTGGCCAAGCTCCCCTAAACCCATCTGCCTAGTAGTTAAAAACACGAAGAAAGTTGACCACCGATCCGTTCCCATTCTGCAAATAACGGGGCTATTGTGACTTTCTTTGGCAGCTCGGCAACTTTACAGATGACCGCAATTCCAACCTTACCAGCGTTTAACGCGTAGTCAGTGAGTCGAAAGCTATTATCGTCGACGTGCTTTCAAAGTGGGAAGTCACTTTTTTGATGGAAGCTGCACTTTGGAGCAATGAATCTACCGCTACCTTAATTGCAGTATCCGAGGCTTGGAAAATACTACAGTAGTCAGGAAGTTTGAAATAGAAGATGATGGAGAGTTTCCGACAGTATACTCCTCCTCCAAACTTCGCACAATCTTTGACCTATCCGTAAAGAAGCTCACTTCCTCTCTGCCCTAACTGCTTCTACCCAACCACAACTGTCTCACAGGTATGTCAGCAGAGGAAAAGCGCCAAAATTTTGTTTGGCGACCCCATAATGTAAAAAATATGGTATGGTCAAAGCATACGAACATTTCCGCATGTCCAAACACATTTTCGTAGTCATATACTTTCCGGTGATATCTATGGACACTTTATGCAGATGAACATAAAGTGTCATGATGGACGTGGACATTAGTGGCCCACACATGCTGATGGTAGTTGCCCATTTAACGCTCTCCACAAAACACAAAGGTCAAATAATAATAGTAAAAACTTCTATATCAGCTGGTAATCTGTATCAGATTGCTCAAATTAGCGTGAACAGGAACGTCTCTGTGGGTTCCGCCTTTCCTGTGGTCACTTTAGCAAATCAGCTTCTGGTAAACGACGACGTATTTAGCCAAACTAGTACGGGCAAGTACCTAGACACAACTAGTAGCGTGCTAAATAGCGCTCCAAAAGTCATACACTAATGGGCAAGAACTGCCCACCTAGTGCTAAATGCTGGTAAGTCGAATATCTTTACAACGAAGTGCAAGACTCTGTCAAGAAAACCAGCGAGGCTCAATGGGGTCTAAGGAGCACACCAAGTTTCTGGAAGTAATTTTGTTCAGAAAACTGACGACATCCCCAGATGACGTTATCTCCCAAAAAGGTTTCAAGTCACACTAAAAGAGGGGGCACGAGACCTGTGTAGTGGATTCAAGGCCTTATAAGCGTGCCGGAAAACGAAATAGCTGATGAGATTGCAAAAGTGCTATCCGCTTAGCTACGGAACTATGAGCAGGTAGTAAGAGTACGAAAACTAGACTATGAAATATTTATTTAAGATGACACCAACAACTTAAAAAAAAATCAAGACACAGTATTAACTTAAAAAAAGCTCAACTACATTTCCATAACTTGTCTTCTTTCTGAAATTGTATTAGCACCAGTTCGTAAGTGACAATGGTACCGGCAACCTGAAAGTGTAAAATTAATTTCCAAATTTAAGATACAAGTTTTTACTTACAGTCAATATCAGTCCACGAGTTACGTTGAAATATTGCAGTCCGGTAAGCGCAACATTATCAACTGCTATCTCATGTCCAAACCGATCTACCTCAGCACAAAAACCCTCCTTCGGAACATGTTTGATAACTCCTAGCGGTTCACGAGAGCGGTCGTTGACTTCGGAGAGATACAGTGAGACAGCCAAGGTGCGTCCCAAGAGAAAGCTCAGCGAAGCATAAAAGTAGATGAAATGAGATGTAGATGCCATTTTACTGAAAAAGGAGAAAATTAAACAAGAAACTGCCTGAACTTTTTCAAAGTCAACTATTACGCAGTGAGTGCAATTTTCAAAACTGCAGATTGT
Source organism: Bactrocera zonata (assembly GCA_037783105.1). NCBI lineage: Eukaryota > Metazoa > Arthropoda > Insecta > Diptera > Tephritidae > Bactrocera > Bactrocera zonata. The sequence goes on from JBAWJQ010004830.1 coordinate 4,322, forward strand.
GTTAGTAAAAGGGGGAACGAGGGCAAAGTCTTAAAAGCAAATATTTCTTCAGCATAGACAACTTGTTCACGGCTGAAAGAGAGAAAGTTTGATAGGTTTGTATTCAGTAATGTGAACACTCATTAGAAACTCAGTAAAAGAGAGCTATGGGACGCCATTTCAAGCCCCTGACGTATACCTCCAAATACGCAAAATTTTGGAGAAGACCAATTAATAGAGGATTGACACACATCATCTCTTCTTCGATTTCAAAGCTGGCTTTGGCAGCACGAAAAGAAGATAGCCTTATGCCACTATGTCCGAATTTGGTGTCCCCCTAAAAAGTAATATGGCTATGTAAACAGACATTAACACCAACAATAACGTCAGTCTCGAAATCCAACGCAGCATAACCCTTGCCAACAGGTGCTACTTCGGACTTAGTAGGTGCTTGAGAAGTAGAGTAAGTTATGTCGTCCGAATGGCTGAAAACACTCCAGCTCTGAGAGTATACGACGCAGTACTCACCGAGGGAAACAGGAAAGGAGAATAGACGTAAGAAGAGTCTATGCCAATATAGAAAAAGAAGCTTCCTTTTCGACTAGCTATGGAGCTCAACACTTTTCTGCAAGGCTAGCGGAGCAGTTAAAAACTCCCGCGAAAACTTTGGTAAGAACCCAAGTTCTTCTCCATCTACCTAAATCACACTAGAACGCTTTTGGCGGGAAAATCCGACATTTCAGTGTTTATATAAATTCAAACAGTTACATTGCTGATTGAGGTCTTTTAAAATACTAACTTGATGCTTCTCAGCAATTGGATGCAAACGAAAAAGAGATTATTCGCGAACGACAGCATGGTTATGCCAGATACAGCAGAGTCCACTTGTTCGATGAGATCACAAATTAGACGATATTGCAAGCGGGTACGTGTCCAATAAGTTTCGGGCATCACCTGAAATCGATGCGAAGTAACTGAGAACTAAAAGTTATACAATTTACTCCAAATATATTACCTGCCCCTTGACAAGCTCCAAACTTCTCTGTACTTGACCAAACAAAGCTGAAAGTCCTATGCCAATTATCATTAGAAAGACATCCATGTAACTCCAACCAAACGTCATGAACACATTCAATATCTTTCCGAACCAAGCCAACCCTATGGAATAATCGAAAACTAAAAATATGTGTGAGGAAACCGCTGTAAAATACGATTCGACGGCATCGCTCTGTGTGGCGCAATGAATTGCAAAGTGAATAGCCGAAATGGTGCTCAATAGATGCTCAGCTGAAAAGGATGATTGAATTAAACCTCTGCATAAATATTTCATTGAATCACGTACTCAGCGACAATGAGATCAGCACAAATGTGACCTTATGGACACGCACCGACAACGCCTCGCGCTCGCGCCACGACTGATGGGGCGGCATCAGCAGTTCCACACGCTGCCATTTTCGCATCAACTGCGGCCATTTTCCGGCCAGACGCAGGAAGGCGATTGAAACTAGGAGAGCATTTACATGGAATACCAATGGTGCTAAAAATATATGTAAGTACATACAATAAAACTTGAGAATGCTGGTATCTTAAGCATCGTGTATTTACAAGAACTTACAAATACTGTCCACCTCTAATGCACTTCTCACGGTCATATTTAGAGTTAGACTGGTGCAAGCGGCTGTTAGCAGCGTATATATTAAGCAATAGCAAGTACGGAAATTTATCCAGCTGAACGATAATCCTTTCGCAGTAGCAGCGAGTATTCCGCGAACCGGCATAAGACCGAAGCACTGCGCAATCACAAATACTGAAATGGAAAAGGCTGTGATTATTTTTTTGAGCAAGTACTAAAAAAGATATTGATAAATTTAAATTAAATCAATTCCACCTTAAAAGCTGCACAATATTTCGCAAAGGTAAAATCTAGCTCTTCTTGATGAAAAAAAAAGCTTACTTAGCGAGCCAATCTAGACTCTAGAGTAGTCCAAAACGTTGGAGTCTTTGACAACATATTCTGGGAATAAGGAAAAAGATTCCTTTCTACTATGTTAGACATATATTTGTATGTTTTTATGAAAATATTTTTATTAACAAATATTTAAAAAATATAAACTAGGGAGGTGTTCCTAATTTACAACTTTTTTAAAGAAAAACCACAAAAACTTCAAACTACATGGGGAATGATTATTATCATTCGAAAGAACATTCTTTGGCATTTCTTTTTTGATTATTATCTCTTTCAAATATTGTCGAGATCACGGTCTTCAATTTCAGTCATCAAATAGTCGGTTATCACTGCGCGATAACGATCGCCATTAACGGTTACGCTCTCAGCGGCATCATATTTGAAGAAACATGGACCGATGATTTCACCGGCTCACAAACCATAGCAAATCCTTTTTTTCTGGATAAAATGGCAGTTCTTGAATCTCTTCAGGTTTCTCTTCGTCAACTGCGGCAGTTTTGTTTGTTCACATATCCATTGAGCCATATCTAAAGAAAGTTTGGCTCGAAAGCATCTGATATTCTTGGAACTTTTCAAGAGGCCATAGAGCGAAGCGAAGCTGTATTTTTTACTTTTTTAATTTGAGATCTCGACGTAAACTCTCAGCAACAGCTGCTATATTTTTTTCACTGCGTGCTCTACGTGGTCTTCGTAGGAATATTATCAAATAATGAATGTTGGATCTTAAGATAAACATGACAGCTGGACATGACTCATATGTGATCTGTCTAAAAAGGCCTATTGAAAAAAGTACGTTACCATCAAAGTACATACATCTTAGTTTTATCAATTTTTCATAATGTTTCGAGCTTAAAAAATGTAATTTTCAGAGTTTGGCGTACCGAAGTTGGTTCACCCGAACGTTTCGACACTACTGCGGGTTGGGGGGAATTTTCAACAAATTTTACTAATTGAGTAATGGTTTTGGTCCCTGAAAGTGTAAAGAGTGATTGACCTTCATCTTTGAAGATTAGATATATTAAATGAAGCAACTGCAATGATCAAAAAGATAATAAGATTTAAACAGGGTAGGTTAGGTAATGGTCGATCCTAACAGGAATCTCACTTGAATAGCTTAGAATGCCGGTACGTTGTGACCCCTGAAACTCCTATATTATAGGTCATAAGACAAATCGACAAAGTTGAGACGGCTAATGTCAGTTTCGGTAAAGTCTGCTGCTTCACCGAAAGTAAGACTAGAGAGATATTGCTACCATATTCTCGCAGAGGCTGGACAAAGGAGGAGAAAGCGCGTAGATGTTTTCAACTCACCTTCCTAAGAACTACTACCACCTTACACATCCAGCCTTACCTTCAAGCATCAACCCATCCGCGAAAAAGCTCTCAAGCGATTCCTGCTTTTCCACATATCCTTTTTCGACATGTGAGCGAAAAATATCCGCCACAAGTAATCCCTACGACGAAGTAATTCAACTTTTCAGGAATGCAGTTGAAGGAGAAGAGAATTTCGGCGTATCCTTGTTCAGACCCCTTCATATGCACAGTTTCCCTGAGTCTTAAAGGACACTTCGCAACAATGCAACTGTTAAATGGCATTAAGTGCTATTGTTGGTATAGTACGCAGTATACCGAAGATGCTTCCATTAGAAAATTTAATTGAATAAAATTGAAAAATGAAGTGGTAAATTTAAAAAAAATTTTGAAAATATTGGAAAGATTTGGAAAGATTTGGAGATATGGAGATGGTCCAATTTTATATATACATACGTAGTATAATGAAAAGGAATGACTTTCCTATCTCATTGCCAAATGGTCAATTTAAATCAAAAAATAATAATTCGCACAACATTGCAGTACTCAGAATTTTATGGATATAAAATTGATGTGTAAATACCTCTTAATCTTACATCAGAGTTTCCATGACTCAACCTTTCCCATAAGTTTCTGCAAAGCTCAACAGGATAGTTATTAAAAACAAATAAAAAATAAAGAGCAAAAAGGCAGCTGCGCCGAAACAAAACAAGACCTTTAATTGATCCCTTTCATGAGCTTAGGAAGGACCAAAATGTCGATCAAATATAAATTCAATTGTAATTTGTACCACATTTGTTGCACAGCGTCAATAAGAAGAAAAGAATCCAATGAGGATAGTAAAGCTGAATTGTTGAATTTTTTAACACTCTGAACCCACGTCAATGTCCACTAAATCTTAGCAAATCTCAAACACAAGCTTGTTAAGCACAGCTGCCATTTTAAAGGTACCCTTGTTTGTAGTAAAAATTTTAAATAACGGGTGATCCAAGTAAAGGCAATTTTTTCAATAGCCTTTCTTTGATAGATCACGCGTGTGTCGTGTCACGCTGTCATGTTATTTTTGTTCAGTATTATTTGACATTTCATCATGGGAGGACTCACGCCTGAAAAACGTTTACAATTCGTTAAACTTTATTACGAAAATTCATGTTCTGTAAAGAATGTGTTATAGTCAATATAATCGGCCAACTGAACGTACTATGCGCAAACACCACCACCCGTCTTGAGATACAGCATTCATTATTTGATAATATTCGATCGAGTAGACCACGTCCAGCATACAGTGAAGAAAATATAGCAGCCGTAGCCGTAGCCGTATTCTTTACAAAATCCACGGAACGAAATATTTTTTCAAGTAGTTTGGAAGCAAAATACAAATTTTTTGAACTGATAATAATTCGATAAATATCAGTTACAATTAAGAGTTTATACTTCGAAAACCTTTCTTAAAGGTGCCTATCAAGCAATTTTACCGAGTACTGAGCGAAAAAAAAAACATTCGCTATTTTAACGCACCTTAACATACATTTAACCCTACAGTAGATTCAATTAGTGCAAGGAGCTAAGTGCAGCCGTTTAGTGCAATAATGAAAATAAGCAGATATTTTATACTTACCCGGTCCGACTGCTTCATGAAAGCTGCCATTGTGACAAAAGTCAGCGCGCGAGCCACGTCGGATGCCTCCTTTTTAAACATTACCAAAAAAAAAGAGGAAATTATGAATAAGTAAACAAATTGAGTTTTTATGAAAGCAAATAAGAATAGCCTAAATTAAATAGTAAATGTTACATTAATGGTCATAATCGTTATTAGCACATAATTACCCTAAGGTTTGCGTTATTTCTTACCTGGATTGAAGTTTTATTCGTACTCACGTGTTATCCAGTATCGCCGTGGCTTCAGCTTATACACTTCTTTGTTTTTCTTTAATTTTTTATTCAACATAATTGCCATTTGCTTTTGTGACAACTTTTGTGTTGTAAGGTAAGGTAAGTCATCGTTAATTACTTGAGGTTGCTTTGATGACATTCCTTCAGTTGCCCTCCCCATTCACTAGAACGAACTTGAGTGCTAAGTAAATGAGAATTAACCAATTGGAATGGAAACAATTGAGTAAGATTGTACAACAAATATACACCTTTGATGCACCACCTGTCTGCAAGCTAGATAAAGTCGCATAGTTACATTCAATAGTGAGTACTTAGACACCTGAATTAAAGGAATCAAATTACTCGCTACCCTATCTATTACGTAATTCTACGATTCTTTGTAATGTGGAGGAGCTCTGGTTCCAGCAACCCGGCGCTATATGCCATACATCCAATAAAACCATAAATTTATTCACGGTGTGGCTCTTTGACGTGGTCTTCAAGAACGTGGGATTTAACACCGCTGCACTTATTGAATATTTACAAACTGCCGTTGAGCAATACCAAACGCTCCAACAGGATCGGGAAGGATATCAAACGAGGTTTAACACAAGGCCCCTTTCGTGCGACTTCTCCAATCTACTCTTGGAGAAAATAATTCAAGTTGCAGAAGTAAATATGATATTAATATCATTGGCCTCAACTGACAATTAAGTAATGAGACTGATTTTATTGCCGCGCTTGTGGTAAACCTGTGCCTTTAAAACTCCCTTTCTATTTTTTCGGCATCTCTCTCCTTTTCATTGATATGTGTATCATTGATCTAGCTTGTTTAGTTCGCCTGCTGTGTCAAGTTGAGCAGACGTGTGTTTGTAGTGCTCGTCACGAAAATAGAAAAACGAAATCAAGAGCAACGCGCCGCGATAAAATTTTGCGCAAGATTGGGCGAAACAGCTTCTCGGAAACGTACGCTAAAATTGTAAGAGTGTATGGTGGTTTTAGTCGTGCCCAGGTGTTTGTGGTTGTCTCCGCGCGCCCCCCGTCCGAAAGGTGAAAACGATTATTATTGCCTTTTTTGGTAGCCGTGGAATCGTCCACATAAAATTCGGTCCACCGGGGAAAACTATGAATCAAGTCTACTATTGCCAAGTACTCGAAAAATTGCGAAAACGAGTCAACAGGGTGCGCCCATACATCGCTCGTAACTGGATCCTTCATCACGACAACGCGCCGTGCCACACCGCCCTCAGCGTGTCCCAGTATTTGGCCTCTAAAGGGATCGCCATGTTGCAACAGCCGCTTTATTCGCCCGACATGTCATCCTGTTACTCTTTTGTTTGTTTCCTAAAACAAAATCGGTGGTCTAAGGAACCCATTTTGAGTCGATTACGGACATCCCAGTCGAAGCGTTCCAGAAATGTTACGAAGCATGGAAAACGCGCTGGAATCGCTGTATAGCTAGCTGCCAAAGGCGACTACTTTGAAGGGGATGGCAGAGTTGTAGAATAATTTTCAGATATACGGTTTTTAAGGAATCAGTTTCATTACTTAATTGTCACACCTCGTATATCCACTGAATTTGGAGAAACCTGACTCGTTAGTTAAAACAATTCAACTATGTAAATATAGTACCTGTAACTAATTTTATAACTTTTCTTATTTACTGCATATCAGAGCTCCAAAATTTGACTTTAACGAAGCACGTAAGGGTAGCATAATACCTAATGAAAATATATATATAAGCAATCGTATGCAATATCCAATTTATATAGTATAATAAGCACACAACACTAAGTTTCTAGAACACATTCTCCGTTTGCCAGTATTCTGCTATAGATGCGTAATTTTCTTCTCTTTCAGAGAAACCTACATCAGTCGTATTTTTGCAATTTATTTATAATTTAGTCATGGAACACTACAAACATGTAGACAATCTTTACTATGCAGATGTCACTAAAAGTTTTGAATTCACCTCATTGCACACACACATACATATATTATTGTCAGCGAGACCAAGTATAATTTATTTTTATATTTTCTGACTTCTTTGCTGATAAACGAGAGATTTACTCCGATTTTCAAGTCCTTACCGACAGTTACTTATCTACGCTTTTGACGAATTGAATTTATCACATTGCCAATTACTGAAATATAGTTGGCAAAATGTCGAGTTTTCATAACTAGTTGCTATGTAAGTAAGCAAGTGTGTATATCCCTACTGTAAACGAGCATTTTGTGTGGTTTTCAACATTGTAACCCAGACAGTTTTGTGCATTAAAGGGACAATGAACGCAAAGGACCGATATCATTTATCTTTATCTTTAATCGCGTAATTGCACTTTTTGCCTTGCTTACATATACTTCCACAGATATTTTTCGAGCTTTATTTACACTGCTAAATATGAAATTGATTGTACTACTCGGATACTTGACAGGTATGAAACCTTGTAAAAAGGATATATCTATTTAATTACTTATACGCCACGTTTTCCGTTTCTTAAAGTAGCTCATTATTAATTTTATATTATAAACATAATAAAACTATTACTTACATACTTACCTTCTTTGTCGAAGAAAAAAAAGAAAGTTTGGATATTTTTTTAGGTATTTAGCAATTATTTCATTACACGAATGTTTTTATTTTTTGTATACTATATAGTACACTTTATTAGCAATATTTGTGCGAAATTTCGTGGAAAAATATCAAATAGTTTTTAAGGGATGGCTGTTTCCCTTAGAGGCCTTTTTTGGCAGAGCCTTGCGGTGACAATTCCCCAGGTCGAACAAGTCAACTGAAGCCATGAAAGTAAACAAATTTCATTAGTTAAGTGTAATTCCTTGTGCTTGAACGATCGTTTTTATGATTTTTTTGTGCACACGGGAACGTTTTATGCAAAAAATCAACTTTTTGGTCACTAGAAATTTCACTAAAAAATTCATTTCGGGGAAAAAAGTTTTTTCGTAAAAAGTCGATCATTCAAGCACAGAAAAATTTCATTACATACATTAAAAAAAAAAAAATTTGAAGAAAATCGGTTCAGTAGTTTTCCGCCAATCCATGTCACCGCAAAGCCATTTTTCAAAAAACACCATTTCGAGATATTTGCGTTTAAAGTTTCAAGTTTGGTTCAGGTTTTAAGTATTCAGTTCAGGTTAGAAGTGCTGTAACTTTTTTTCTACCGCTCGAATCTCTTTGAAAATTTAGAAAAATATTTTTAAGCAGTTGTTCTTTAAGATAAAGCAATAAAAAATTTTTCGATATTTTGAAATTAAAAAAGGTATATAACCCCTTAAGTACCAAATTATTCCATATTATTCATAACAAGGGATGTAGTGCAGGTCACCTCCAAGTTGGTGCATCCTGCGTAACGCTAAATGACCTGCGGTCTTTATGGTCTTTCAACTCCAGGACGACTTTAGCTGTGAAAGTGGATTATGAATAGGATTAGCTCTATAGCATTTTGGTAGAACCGTGGGCTGGTGATTGTGACTTGCTGATAACTGAGTATGATGGGGAGACACTCATTATAAATGGCTAACGCTCACCTTGACCTCGTGGCGATGTGGGATTCCCCAGCGTTAGTAAAGGAACCTCTACTAGACACATTACTATACACATGAAGAGCTCTACAGGGGCTCACTCAAGATATATGTGAGCATATAGCCTTCCTAAAGGTGGTCAGAAGAAACTCTAGGCTACCTCCAAGATGTGAGAGTGCCGAATGGCACCATGGGCTTCATAACCTCATTAGATACGCCGATGACCGACCGATGTCCTATACACGAAGGCAGTCTCTCGTGAGAAAGAGTTATGGAAGGGAGTCAGGTCGGTGGCTGTGGACACAGCGGACCCACCGCTTCGCCCTAGGGCTCGCGTCTGGTTCCCAACTGAACCTTCCTCAGTGAGTGAGATTGACGAAATTCTTAACCTATTAATAGTAACCTAAGATGGTGGTGGCAGAACGATATTTTTATCACGCTTTGATGAATATTGTCCAATTTATATATGGGATATAGCCATTAAACTTTTCTGAGAACTTTGTAAAATTCGAGAAGGGACTCAGATATTGTCTAGTCCAGTAAATAGCACAGTCACCTATTCAGAGCGACCCGTAGTAACTGATGTAATATATATACTTGCATATCCATACAAGCAATCTTGTAGTAGATTTTGACCACATTTTTGTCGAACTACTCGAAAGTATGTGGCCCAACTACAACAATATTTTCTGACCGTAGCCAAGTAAGACATAAAATGAAATCATTTCGGCACACACATCTCTACCTAAGACTTCTTCAATTAATCCGAAATTTACAACAAATATTCTTTTAACTTACACATACTGTTTCTGTACTCAAATCTCAAAACCAACCAAAATTTGTACTTACCTAAGGGGGTATTCTAGTCTAGGATTTTGAAAAAATTGATTTTTTTTGCATAGTTTGATAGTTTAGACTTTCAAAAATATGACCTTGGAAGGATTTTTCAAAACTCGACTTATTTTCGAAGATACAGCCGATTTTGTGACGTGGCGTCCGTGTTCACTAGAATTGTCTCCTAAACTTTAAACGCGTTTTTTTCGAAACTGACTTTGACCTGAGAAATTATGGATATTATTTCTCAGGTTTTACTGGACCAATTTACTTGAAATATATTTTTTTATAGGCTTGTCTATGGTTGGGACTAGCCCCATCCCCAAATTTTTATTTTTATTATTTTTAAAAAATTCGAAATAGTCAGAAAAAGTGATCCAAAAAAACTTTTTTTTCAGGCAGTCGCCATTTTGTGAAAAACACTTTTTTTCTACTTTTCCGGCCATTGCGACATTACTCTAGATTAATAATCTTTTTGTTTTTTGGTTTCAGATAACTAGGAGGGTTGAAATCGTGGGTATGGTCACGTAGAAATTTTTAGAGACTCCCCACTTCGTCAGCTCATAATTTTTTAAATTTTTAATAAAAAAAATGGATAGTAAAAATATTAATTGCCTTTTTTTACGACACTTTAAAAATTACCTGAAATTCATGCTTCTAGACCAGAATACCCTCCGAAGGAAATCACGTTTGTCATAATATCGAGCTATTAATTTTCGTTGCGGAAGAGCTTTATGGAATGGCTATGGGAAAAAACTAGTAGTCAAAAATCTGAAATAATATTTTTTTGGCTGAAAATGTATCCTTTTTCTCATTTTTATTCTTCTTTACTGGCGTGGTTACCGCTTACCGGTTATAGTTCAGTTAACAACAGCGCGCTAGCCTTTCTTTTTTTTCCCCTATTTGTTGCCAATTCATGATATTAAGTCCAGCCAGGTTCTTCTTCACCTGATCTTTCCAACTGAGTGGACCTCTTCCTCTGATTTCATCGGTGGGTACTGAAATGAAAAGCCATAAAACTGGAATGTTCTCTTCCATCCGGACAGCAGAGTAGCCGGTGTCTCCTGATTCGCTGAGCTATGTCAAGGTCGCCGATTAACTCGTACAACTTATCGTTGCATCAACTGTCGTACTCGCCGTTGCCAATGCGCAAAGAACCACAATTCTCCTGCAAAACATTTCCCTCAAAGAAAGTCTGACTCACCAGATGATGTCATTGTCCATGCGCCGATCTAATGGCGCGGTTGTTGAGGCCAATGATACCATTATATATCAGAAAAGATCCAAATATACAGCTTAGCTTTTGGAAAAATCGATGCTTTTACCAAAATACCAGGTAAAGGCAGCTATTTTGCTAAAAGTCAAACCGTATCCCGCTATCGGTTGAAATTATGTAAAAGTTTTGTATGTGAAAAGACTTCTGCAACAACTGTACCTAAGTTTACAGTTAGAGTGGATTCGAATTCTCCAAAAATTGTATACCTTTCCAAGAACAGACCATAGGTATAAAGTCAGCAGAGCATGCCCGGAAGTTCATTCACTTTTCTATCTGTACCATATCTTCCAGCGATATAATTTATTCAAATGTAAAGCTCAGCTACCACGGTTTATAAATTTACAGTTGAATACGGACACTTCAAATATTTTTTACTCTAGCAGAAGTTGGTGTTAGTCATTAAACTTATCCCTTTAATTGATATTACTTACAGTTACGGAATTATGTTTACCTAATATTTTAAAGAAACTAATACATCAAATTTTTTACATTATTATTTTTATGATTAATACAGAAAATCTATTCGGCTTACAGAGTCTATAGCATTTATATAACAATTAATTACATTCCAGCTACTCACTTAAGTTCAATGCAATGTGTTGTTGTCTGGAGATGACAGTGTACGTATGCTGCTAACACATTCTGCAAGTTTGCTATCCTGATGGAATTGTATAAGCACCAGCTCATATGTCACTATAGTTCCAGCAACCTAATAACATTGAGCACACAATAACAGAAAACAGCAGACAAGAAAACCAGAATCCCAGAAAACCAGAAAAGCAAGAAAGCAGACTATTAATTATGTAGCTTGAATATGGTAAAGTGATGCCCGTGTATGACAAAAGGGAGGTCAATTGAAGGATAGACAACAAAAAGCGTGTAAACGGAAATCAGAAATCAGATTGCACAAAAAGGAAGTAAGTAAAGTTTAACACACAACAAAGCAAGGCTGGTCGAAGACAGTGCAGTGAAACATGCAACGTAAGGCATGGACAGGAAAGTGTGAGTGCAGAAGTAATGAACAGGCGAATCGCCGAAGTGCCAGCACACGTGACTACCCATGAATAAACGACCGGCGAAATGCAAGGCTGCACAGTACTTACGCTCAGCACCAATTTCCGCGTGAGATAAAAGAATTTCATGCCACTTAATGCAACCAAATCGGTGCTAATATCCTCCGAGAAACGTTTCACCTCAGTGCACCAAGACTCTTTCGGCACGCAGCGTAGCACGCGCAACGGCTTCCGTGACTCATCATTGATGCTGGCCGAATACAATGAAACGGCCAACGTGCGGCCGATAAGAAAGAAGAACGAGAAGTAAAAGTACGCGACATGGGCAAGCGATGGCATTTTGCTGCAATGAGAGAGAAAAAAAAAATAGACGAGACATAAAACTGCCGGCTATTATTCACCAAGCGAACTAAATTATATACCATTACCAAGGCATGTGTAAACTCACTTAAGACTACGTAGCAGTTGCACACAAATGAAATACAAATTATTCGAAAAGGATATCATCGTGATGAGCGAAATGGCGCCGTCAATGCGTGTGCAGAGCTCGCACAAGTTCCGGTATTGTTTGCGGCGCGTCGACCAGTACATCTCAGGCATACGCTGCGTCGGTCAGTCGGCCACAGAAAGCAATTAAAAATGTAAGGCAATAGTTGAAAGTGTGTAACGTAAGCTCACCATGCCCTTGAACTTGAATAAGTTATCGTTGAGCTGCCTAAATTTCGCTGCCAAACCAATGCTAACAATCATCACGAAGACATCCATATAATTCCAGATGAAAGTGCAAAGTATGTTCTGCACTTTGCCCCAAAAAGCAAGCGGCACGGAGTAGGAGAAAATCATAAATAAGTGCTGATTGGTCAGAATAAAGAAGTTTTCGATTGGGTCCTCGGACTGCGGACAATACTTGGAATAGTGTATGTTGGATAAGATATTCAGCAAGTGTTCGCCTGAAAATATAAAAATAAACATATTGAAACGAAGGCATTTCGGCAAAATAGCACTAATTATATTTTTTGGCTACCCAGAGGATACTTGGTCTAAGTCGTGAGGGCCTCATAGGAGCCGTTGTCAATATTGGACATCGATCATGGTACCGCCCATTTTTAGTAGAAATCATATGCGTTAGGAACTTATCTTATCTTCGATAGATACCGCAATTTTTCCGTACGGTGTGCATGAATCATATTGATCGTATTGGTCGCTGAAGCAGGGGCCAATACGTGTATTGCTAAACCCTTAACTCCATCGTCATTGATTGTTATTTGCCTGACAGAACTGCCGTTAGACATTACACCATAAGGCCAAGATTAGCCATTCGATTCGTCAGTCACGTCATTCTGCCCTACTCCTCATTCAATTCTGATTTCGCTGCGTTGCCACTTTTTTCTTCATAGCACTTTTAGAGCTATAGAACACCACACTCTCACATTATCGCACACTTGCTTCCATTCAGTCATAAACAATGTTATCCGGTGGTACTCGTTCAGTTGACAGTTTCTCTTCATCGGCTCTATCGCTTGTTTGCTTTTTATCCTTCCGCTTCTCCACCGTTACTCGCCTGCCCAGTCTTGTGGACCTGTCGTAAACTCTTTTGAGTTCCAAGGTTATTATTATAATTCCAAGCGCTTCGTGGGATACGCTGCGAAATGCAAAGTTCTCTTTCTTAGCATACGTCTTTTGCTGTAGTGCTGGTCCCCACATGGGCGCCGCGTACATTAGCGCTCGCCTATTTTGGTTTGGTTCACAAATGTTGGCCAAAATTCTAGCTAGAGCGGCCGTTACACGTGCTGTTTTCTCACAAACCTTTTCGATGTGCGCCTTGTAGCTAAGTCTATTGGCTATAACCTTCTGTTTTTTGTCCAGCGAACGGAAGATTTGTTGCCATAAGCCATTCTTTGATTGTTGACGACGTATAATTGCAGAGGTTCTCAAGTTGGCCAAGTTCTTTTGATGCTACAGTTACGACAATATCATCAACATGCTCGCTGATATGTACCTTCCTGTGGGAGTGGGAGACCCAAGGCCCCGTCGAACAATACGCTTCACAGCAACGGGTCAAGCACAGAACCTTGTGAAACTCCGCCCGTTACCGAATTTTCTTTGTCCGTCCACAATCAGACAGGTGGCTGGATATAATCTTACCAAGTAAGCCGAGGTTTCCTTACGTTCCAGTGCACTTATGATGACTGACTTATGCCGAGTGAAACGTGTTTTAACGTCAAACCTGACTACTGCACAGTATTCCTTTGTACCATACAGCCATTTGGTATATTCTATTGTCTTTTTAGCTATGTCAGTAAGCATCTTAATCGCATCAGTGGTTGATTTCTGTTTGCTGAATTACTCCACTTAATCACCCAACAGAGTCGGTAATTCGAGCAAGCATGGATCGGTTTAGCGAATCCTCAGAGATGACATATAGTATAGTACGTACCGATTACTGATGTACAGCAGAGTATCAAGGAAGACCCGAAAGAGTCAATCCAACATTTGGAGCTGTTCCCATCCACTTTACGAAAGATTTTACGGAAAGACATTGGTTTTCGGACTTTAGAAATCCAACTCTTGCAAAATTTTCATAAAATTTCTTCAGCGATGAAGATCACTTTTGGTTAAAAAAAAACAAAATTGTCGCGGATCTATGGACAGAAGAACTCATTGATCCATATTTCTTTAAAACTGAAGCCGGTCATAATGTTACAAACAATAGGAAACGCTACAGGGCCATGATGTCATTGACTTTACAATAAGTTTTTTGCAGCTGAATGACAGGCTGTTAATATGGACGACAATTGGTTCCAAGAAAACATGCCATACATCCAACAAAACAATCAATTTATTGAAAGAAACTCTTGGGGAGCGCACTATCTCGCGTCGTGAACCTATGACGTGGCCTCCAAGATAAATCTCAAGATTTGAACTCTTTTCTCAGATTGTTGCCTCTTTTCTCAAACTGCTAATTGTAAAAGGTTTCATATTCCTTTAGGTGCTTGTCAATCTTGCACGAAGAATTTCCGAATTCTTATAATTTCATTCCCTACTCCTTCACTTGCACCTACCCCCCACTACCATATGTACTCTATGTCATATCAAATGATCATCTAACTTACCAAGTGACAACGTCATGGCCACAACTGTCACCATTTTAATCCTGTACGCCAGACGTCCTTTCTCCATTTGCGTTAAATACTCCGGCAAGTCGCACTCGATTTCGTACCAATCCAGCATCAATGCCGGCCATTTGCGCGCCAATACGATGGCACTGATGCAAACCACAATAATGGACAGACGAAATATCAGCGGCTCTGCACGATTACCAAATGTATGCACGAGTATGGGTATGTGAGTAAGAGAGCAAGCGTCGATGTTGGCGATCCAGGTCACAAAACGAACGGCGCCGAATGTAGGACGGTAAACAATTGAGGAATGATGCAGACATGACAGAGATAAATGTTTATGTAATAAAGAAGTTACCATGCAATTTCATTAAAACAAAATTGTATGTTTTCACTTTGTATTTTTCCTGTGTGACTTAAACAAGAAAAACAATAAAGCGAAATATTAAAATGATAGCCGTCTAAGTGTCACAGGCAAAGTTCAATTTATGTGCATGCAACCATTTGGATTTTCACATTTTCTACCGTGACTGTGATTAAGTTGCCTCGGTCTTACACCCAGTGTTCAGCATGCAATTGTCTGTATTTATGCGCTTAAGTTCTCGCGACTTACCCACACTATCGAAGTTGATTGGTTTGTGAAGCACTTTGTTCATTGTCAATCCCAAATCAATTGTTGTCGTTGTTATGAACAACAAACAATATAAGGTCCGGATATTTGTCCATGAAAACGACAACTGTTGAGGGTGGGCCGCTGTGACTCCCTTGACCGGCATTAAGGCGAAGAACTCGGCGCAGAGCAATACTAGTTGATCAACGGCAGGAGAATGAAAATGTCACAAAAGAAAAATGTTGATTAGTGGAGGACAATCTGCAATTACTTATCAATATGTGGTGTTGTTGTATTGGTGGTAAATATCTTAAGAGTCACTATGTGAAACTAGAAACCACAGACTTTATTATGTGTTACTTAAGAGTTTCTGTGGACTGCGACATATGTGATATTTGCTTCTGATTGCGCAAGGTTATGGCTGCCGGAGGAAAGAAATTGAATAGTTCAGTGGAAGAGAATTTGATACAAAAAATTGTATATAGAGTGGGAACGTATAGCATGTATGAAGGTTAGTGCCATTGGGACGTTTAATTCAAAGAAGCTTTATAAAACAATATGTAGATAGCGCGGTTGTTAACTGGGCTATAATCGCGTAAGCGGTGTCTACGCCAATTAAGAAGAAGAAGAAGATAGCGTCTAGCAAAAAGTGAACAAAATAGTATAGGTTAATTATGAATCGGCAGAGACAGGATTCTTAGATGGTAATATAATATAGCCGAGTTTACAACAGCGCGTTGATCTCGTAAAGCTCATCGTTGCTTTCGATTCTACGCCATTTCTAGCAAGTCTTATATGATCGTTGGTTAAGTGAAGGCACATAGTTTAATAGATTATGTCTTAGAAGATTTCATGCATGGCTCGTTTTTTGTAGTTTTAAAATTGCAAGCAACGTAATTTAGTAAAAATTCTTTCCAGAAGTTGAAACACTTAAGGAGTTCTGAAAGCTCCAACTATAGTATCTGTATCAGATACCTGAATAGCACTGCCCCACATTGCCGTCGAGAATAACACTGAGTACCGGCTGAACTTACAACATCTACACAGACGGATCAAGAATAGCTAATAGAGTGGACACAGGAATCTATCGCTCTGAGCTAATGATCTAATGCGACCCTTCAAGCTGCTGGAATATTAAAATATCTTACTGGCGGAAATCCTTGTGATGAAACAAACGACTGACGAAGCTAACAACGCAAAAAACAACAAACTAACGTCGATAGCCAGACGAAAATTACGGCAATAATCTCACATCACAATACATCAGAGAATGTCTTTAGAAGCAAGGAGGCAGTAGATGTAATGGTTGTCGGAAGGCTTCTGAATATACATAAGGTGAGTTTCAGGCAACAAAGGAATTCTGGGAAATGAAATTGTCGATTAGATTGCCAAAATGAGCGACTAAAGCGCACTTATTACAACTGGCCCCGCCACGATATAAAATTGTGCTTGGTAATTTTAACGCCAGGATGAACGCCAGGCAAAAAAGCTATCTTTGGTATGACAGTGAAATTCAGCCTTCATGGCGAAATCTCTTCAAGTGCGCTGATGTTGATCGACTTCGATAGAACCCGAAGTATGTTTGTCTTTAGCTGTAACTACTTCGCTGTCTCCAAATCAAAAATTTCATAACCAGATCGATCATGTTGTGATAGATGGACGTCTCGTCTTCAGCGTCTTTGATGTGCATACTCCCCGAGGACCTAAACTAACTCGGGCCACTTTCTTGTTGCCTCTGTACAGCTAAAGGGAAGGTACGACGTCCAGAAGCTACTTACCAGCATCGAAAGGGTTTCTAATCGACTTGCACTCCTGCTCTCTAAGAGCACTCATTAGCAACTTGGTATAAGATAACTTTGTGACATCATTTCAAGCTCTTAATGTATAGCTACAAGGGAAACCATTAGTTTTTGTAAAAATGGAAAGACCAGCTAGTAAGATGAGGACTGTCGTGTCGCAGTGGAATGAAAGCAGACAGCCAACCTCGCATTGTTGTTATCGACCACAACACGACCGGGGTGGCATAGATGCCGAAAATTGAAGAGGAAGGCGAGACGCATATGCAGACTAAAAAAGTACGAGGCCGAAATGAGTGAATATAAAGAGCTTGAAAAGCTGGCCGACAGGGGTAATAACCAAAGTTTGGCAACTAACAGAAGGTTTCAAGACCGGACCCAAAGTGAGGAACACTTCACCAGCCTGCCGAAGGGTATAACACCTGGAGATGGCGAACCCGATTCCCCAATAGATGACGATGCAGCTACCCGCTTGAAAAGCAATAAAGTGGCAGAGGCCGATGAATGGTCGGATGAAAGAATGTCAGGGGACCCCACAATCTCCAAGTCCCGTGGGATAAGTCTCATCAATATCGCATATAAGCTCTTATTGATCGTAGAGTGTGAAAGACCGTCAACAAACTGTTCTTTTTAGTGAACCCACCGTCAACAAACTGATTGGGCCTTAGCTGTGTGGCTTTAGACCTACAAAATCTAAAATCGACCAAATTTTCACCATGCGTCAAATCTTAGAAAATATCCGTGAAAGGAAGATCGACACATACCACATCTTCAATTTTAAAGTCGCCCTGAACAGTACGAAAAGGAACTGCCTACATCTCCTTTTATCAAACAAACAGTCATCGCATTAGCGACTTGGCCTGCTAAGTCGGCCTGAGGAGTGTTCGAGAGAACAATTTTGCGAAAGATTTATGGTGATTTGCACAATCAAAACGGTAAGTACCGTAGTCGATGGAACGACAAGCTCTACGAGATACACGGGGACATTGACATAACATAGTTCCGCGAATTTAAAGACAGAAGAATAGAACACTCCAGCTTTGAAAGTTTTCGATAAATTGTTGTAAGTGAGAAAAAAAAAACAATTGATCTACAAACACAAACTCTAAGCTAACGCGGTAGTCAGAAAAAGAATATAATTTAAAGATGTAGAAATCGCCTTCATATTTTGTAAGTCTAGTGTGAAGTATGTATTTGACTCACCTTTACCGACAGCCTGATGAAAGCTGCCATCGTATTGAAAATCCTCCTTCACCGATTTGGCCAAAATTTCTGACAAAAATTTATAAATGAACAATAGCAATGGTGTTAATTAGTCACTTACTTGGTGGTTTATCTATTTGCAGTTGCATCAGTTCCCTTTGAGCAACAAACTCCGTGCAGGTACGTCTAATTAGGGTAGATTTGTGGCTCAGTTTCTGCGGTCCATATGTGGCAGCAGCATTAGAGCCATTTTGGCTGTAAATTACACATAATTTAATAATCATATGAAATGGGCTGGCTGAACAATTTTGGAAATATTGCTGACTTAAAATAATGTTGATCCAAAAATCATGCCAGACCGCCAAGCCATGGTCAATATTTTGAGCAACACACTCGTTTGTAGTATCTCAATTTTAATAGTCGGCCTGTTTGGAACTCTGATCTGAAGACATTGGACTATTTTTGGAACTACCGTTCAAGTTTTATGCCCAGGCCTTTTAAACCAAATCAAGAATACTTTATAAAATTTAAAATTAAAAGGCACCCACATGGTTCACTCTCTATACGTAGATATAATCCAACTCACTTGAACTATTTTTCGAAAAATCACCCTTTCACATACATGCTTCATTGACAAGAACACTTATGAGCCACTCACCTAAGCCGACGTATACCGCGCTCGCATTGACGCCGCCACAATCTACGATTCTTGCGTGCATCATGTTGTTGTTGTACACGTAAGCGCGCATCCGCGGCTACGTTACCGATTTTCCAACCGATTTTAAATGCGAACTTCATAACATTACTTCAGAGATGCGTTATTTTGGCGGAAAATCGAATTGCAACGTCGTTGTTGTAGGTTCAAATGCGGCACGTTGCAACATGAGTGGCGTGGCACACTCGACTGACAGTGCTCCATACCCGTTGCAGTCCTGATTAGCATTATTTACTTGCAAGCCGGTACCTTCGATTATCACACGCGATCTATGTATGTGTAATGCGTGTAGATTTGCTTATGATTGCGGCACCTGGCGCAATTCCCACAATCTGCTAGCAAAGTAAATTTATCAGTGTCCCAACAGTTAATAGCTGACTGAGCAATTTTGCAATGCGAAAAAAAAAATAATCATAACAAATAAGGAAGAGATAAATTCGGTTGCAACAGAACATTTTATAACACGACAATTAAAGAGTCTCCGACCTTACACATATGTACATAGATGGCGCTACTAAAAATAAAACCATATGCTTTTTAGCAGTACCGGATTAAGCTAGAGCGGGGCCTGTAGCGAATTCTATCAAGGGGCCCTTGTTTTGCTACAGGTTTGCAAGTTTAGGGTATTGTTTAATAAAGTTTTCTGGATTTATTATGGGAAAATTTAGGGATATTACTTTCAATATCGACTTTTTTAAGCAAGTCATACTCTAAATTCAACAAAGTGAGATGGTTAAGACGTTCTTTGCCCATCGTGTTCCTTAATTAATTTTTAATACGTTTTAATGTTGAAAAAGAACGTTTGCCACTGCAGTTAGTGATCACGAGAGATAAGTAAATTCGGAAAGAAATTTCTAAGTTTTGGAAACACGATTCTAAAGAATGATTTAATAAAACTTTATAATATTGCTGTTACAGAGTCAATAACAGTCAACCACATCTGTTTTCAGCAGCTGTTCGAACTGCGCTAATTCGCCGCCTAGGTTGTTCTCCAAATCATCTTCGTAAGCACTGAGCATACTAGAGGATTTTTCCAAAATCCCTTCTGTTGTAAGAGATTTTAGCTGTGGAAATACTTCAAAGCCACTAGTAATTTTATGATATTCTTTCATATGTTTAGTTAATGCAGACAGTTATCAATATTGATAGGTGTTTATTACACCTCAAATTCGAAACGTTGTTCAGTTGTTTGATTTTCAACGAAGTCGTCGAATGTAGTGGAGACGCTTAAATTGTCGTACTTTGTATTTCGCTTGATTCGTCGTGTTGTATAGTATGTTGCTGGTATTCTTCACAGTAGGTCAGATCTTTGACTCTTCCCTCAATATCTGTAAAAGTGGATCGCATTGCTTGGACGTAGCCATATAATGATTCATAAAGCGCGTGTCCCTTTATTAAGGTCTTGATCAGACGACTGCAGCGAAGCACTACTCGCTTGCAAGCGTTCTAGAACTTAGTTTCACGTAATTGTCATTATTTCCGTTTCTAACTTATTCATTGAAAATAGTCCGTAAGCTTTATTACAGCACTCCGCTTTTTGAGCCACGTTATTGAAAATGTCTCCCAATACTTGCTTAATAGTGATAAACCCACATAAAAGTGCCTTCGTAGCATTAGCTCGGGCTGACAACCTAATGTCCGATAACCGTTTCAAAATCGGTATTTTTGAAATAGAATCATTAAGTGCGTTCGTAGACGACCCCATCGATAGGTAGAAGCGGAAAGAAATGTCTAGAGGTTTTCTATGAAATCGAAGAAAAAGAAAAGTAATGCTTCTATACGACAGCCTGCAGCGTACTTAGCAACCAAATTTAATGAATGTGCAAGACAGGGAATGTATTCTGCATACTTAATTATTTTCTTAATTCGGGCTTGTAAGTCGATGTATTTCCCTCTCATGTTGCTGGCATTATAATAGCTTTGCCCACGACAATCTTTGATATTAATGCCACTCTCACTCAAGAAATCTAGTAAACTTTGAGCGAGTTGTTCAGCAATATTACCCAGATGGCAGAACATGACTTGAGACTCTGAAACACCTTGATCTTAAGGCTGGACTGAACTCAAAATTTTTGCCCTGTTAAAAGGTCAGCGTCCGCTTAAAAAAAGAAATAACTAGATAGAACATTTTAATGACTGTGTTTTATGATATAAAATAATGTTTTTTTTTTTATAATATGGAAGGTCACAAGAATTTCATTAAACAATAATTTTCAATAAAAAATATTGTAAAAATTTAATAATTATACTTATTTTCTTTTGACGGCCACGAAGCACACAAAATCTAGAAATATTCGATAATGATTTTCTTTTTATTTCATTTTATGAAAATATTTATTTAATTGAGAAAATTTCACAATAGCGGTATTCGGCAGAAATTTAACATTATTTTGATGTAAATATTAATGGATATTAATAAAAAAAACAAAAATCTGGACGCTGGAAGGGTGGAAATGTACCTAGTTTAGATATATCGATTATAATATTTATATGTAACATTAGAACATTAAAGTTAAGCAGTTCATAAAATGCCTACTTATTTTTACGATTTAACGTGACGAAATCGAGTTTTAGATTTTCAGGTGGAAGGTGGAAGTAAAGCATAGCCTAAGTGCTTCGCATTTAAAGCATGCAAGGATAACTTTACGCTCCATCTAAATTTATATTTTTTTAATTACTGTCAGTTGGATCGCGGGGCCCTCCGATTCGCGGGGCCCGTAGCATTTGCTACTCTCGCTACGTGCCTAATCCGGCACTGTTTTTTAGTTAGCCGTAACTTTTAAAAGGCCCGTGTATAAATTTGACTGCTGTCAGATCACCTGTTTGTGATGAATTATGTCATTTTGAATTAAGCAACTTTTGTTGTTATGAAGAAATGGTTAAAAAGGAATTTCGCGGGTTAATAAAATATTGCTTTTGGAATGGAAAAATACAGTTGAACACTGACATGGTGAAATTAGCACCGAAGACAGTGAAAGCAGGGGACGCCCAAAAGAGGTTGTTACCGACGAAAACCTCAAAAAATTCCACAAAATTATTTTTAATGAACGCAAATTGAAATTGAATGAAACACTCCAAAGATATCAACTGAGCAACGAGCGAGCTCATTTTTGACCAAAAATCATGACGACTTTATGATTCTGAGTAGTGCTTGGAGATGTTCAAGCGATAACCCCAAGTTTTTTGCGTCGATATGTGACACCCACATCCACGGTATTCTCTAGGTCTGGCTTCCAGCGACTATTTGCTGAACTCAGATCTCAAAAGGATGCTCGCTGGGAAAAAACTTTCTTAAAATGAAGAGAAGATCGCCAAAACTTATGGCTACTTTAAGGGGTTAGGGGTAGTCAGAGGCACGAAAAAATGAAAATTTTCAGTTAATTTTTTGCTATTAAATCTTGTTATTTTACAAAAGTAGTAATATGGCATAATTATAGAATGTGTTGATTTGAAGTCACGAAAATTTCAAAAAACAAAATTTAATTTCCAAAGTTATAGTTGTTTGTGTTGACCCTGTTCCAAAAAAAGGTACTTGCGGTGACAACCATAAGTGCTTGGAGATTCATCTAAAATCAATTGAACAAAAAAAAAAGTTTTATTAATTATGATCGAAGTATTTTTTTTTTTCAAAAATTAACAAAACGGCGGCCTCAGGAAATTTTTGTCTAAATTTTTTGGGAAAAAATCAACAGTTAATTGGTCTTAAAAAATCGAAATTTTTGAAAAAAGAATCCTTCAATCAGGCCCGAGTTTATTGTGTATTCTAAAAGCTGTATAAATTTTATTAAAATTTACTAAGCGGTTTTCGAGTTACAGTTGTCACCTGTTAAAAAAACATAGTTTTAATAAAAACGCGTTTAAAGTTTCACACTAGCGATTTGAAGTGCCTGAGCTCTCTTTGTTATTTGTCGAATAACTCAAAACCTAATTATCGAATCAACGTGAAATTTTCAGAGTATATTTTTAAGATATTACACTTGACGTAAACGCAAAAAAAAAAATTAATTTTTTGAAAAATCTGACTACCCCTAACCTCTTAAAGCAAAGGACAAATCGTACTACAAAAATGGCGTCGAAAAGTTGGAAGATCGGTATAATCAGTGTATGACCTCAAAGGGTACTGTGTTGAATAAAAAAAGTGCGATTTTTTTTCAATTAATCTATTACTCTCAAAATTTGCAAGAATCCGAGCCGGGAGATGAATTTCAAGTGTTGGCAGAACTTTGTAATAAATAATAAGATGTTTTTTAGTCTCCTCTTAGATAGAAGTTCTCACAGCTTCTAGAATAGTCACTATATAGCGTTCTTGGACTACTGGCAGAAAAAGAAGGTTTTCTTTAATTGCCGTGATCTCCGATTGGAAGACACCATATGGTCTGGTAGGAAGGCGAGTTTGGTATTTATCTGCTGAAAAGACAACACCTCCACTCGATTATCTAGTTTGCGTTCATCCATATATATGCCCTTCTCTAGATGGGAAGGCAAGATTTGGGATCAATTGGTACAAAGAAAAACTGATCGACAGCTCAATTCGCTGCCAGCTGTTTAGAAAATAAGTCGGGTGGCAGTAAGCGTAAAATGACGTTAAGAACCTAGCTTGGCGTTATTCAAAGAGCTCCACTATTCCAAATACTAGCTGCTCTTTGCATCCTTTTCATAAGGCCACCATACTAATATACCGTAAGTCTTAAACGACTTTCTTTACCCTAACGTCTAGGTTTGGTTTCGATGACAGCTTCCTATCTAAAATTAGGCCCACCTCTTCCCAGATCTTTTATTGCGAGCATTTTACCATTTAATAAAGGTGGCACAATTACAACTCAATGTTTCCTAGTGAACAATATTAGCTCTGTCTTGCTAGCATTTAAGTTTACTCACCACGATATGTCCCATAGATTTATGGCATTTAATATTGCTAGCACAAGGAGATTATAGCGTTGCCTTGAGGTATAATCCATGCTAAATTTTATGAAGATATTTTCCCAAATAAAAAAGTTGTCCATGCGATGACTTGATTCGGCTCAACCAGACCCTATTGTATAGTCCTATAAAGTTCCGATATCAGCGGTTTCAGTAAATAAGCAAATAGAGCTTCTGGATAATAAATAATTTATTTAATTCAAATCGCTCTTTCTTTTATTCCCCACAACTTCATATTAGCTTATCTTTTGCACTACCTTACAAATCGGTAGAGTTTAAATCTTCCACAAAGTAATCCTCATTATAAAAGAAGACTCTTATGCAAGCAAGGAAATAAGAAAATGTCTTACAATGCAAATAACTTTGCTCCTTTCAATTACAGAAAACTCATTTCTTTCGATTTATCTCGGGGCAGCAACATTCTTTTAATATCTTGTAGTTGTTGGTGCACCCTCTTCAATGGCATTTTAATTACAAATTCACTACAACTTTAATTACCACCAATAACGATTCGCATTTCTGCATACTGCAGTTTTGTAATACACCAATACATGCACAAATAAACACATATATACAAATATAAATGTGCATACATAGTATATATTTTTCTTCCTCCTCACGATATCCATTTTCAATTCATTTCTTAGATAATGGCAGGTACTCACCTGTATTATGTGGTTATATTTCAACCTTGCTGGAAGATAGGTTTGCCTAACTGATAAGCTATTTTTAAGAAACAATGATGCTGAAGTTATAACTGAAAGCAAAATAAACTCTGAAACTTTCACTAACTGACCGAATCAATCTTTCAGCTCTCAAAGCGGTTTGAGAAATTGGAAATCACAATAAATATCAGTTAGGCATGGCTCAGCTATTCGCCATTGCCGAAAACTAGCCTGGGAAGATTCTTGAAAAAGGACACAGGTATGGCGATATCAAAACATTTAAGTCCACTGCAAAAAACTTCTATTGGAATTCTTTCCTAAGAACGAAGTCAAAATAATTTAAAAAATCGGATCGCTTTAATTCTAGGGCATGAAGCAGAAGTCTGACTATGCTTAAAGTATTCACAGAACTCTGAGGTGTTGCCGCACTCTCCTTTATCTTCAACAGCGCAACAACATTCCAAGACTCCGATTGGAATTGAAATACTGGGTGCTTCAAAAGCTAATGCACTTTATAAATACTTTTGTAATTTATTTAGTTTTTTGTTTGAGACTCTTATGACCTTGCCTAAAAGTACATAATCCCGCGACAGTGCCTAGTAATCTTTATTCAGCCTTGTAATCTACTTATATATAAGCTCTTTCGAATACATGGACTACGGCTCACCCGACGTTTGCCCTCAGTTAATTGTCAATCATCCTCGCCCTACATCCTCAGTGAAACACCCTTTTATTACAGTTTCACAATATATTTCAAACAAACAAACGAGCTGCATATACATGCTCACAATATATCTACTACGTCCGATAAACGCTCAGACTTCGTAGCAATCGTTCACTTTACCCTCCTTATTGAATTGCAATAAAACCAATTCGTAGGTTACAATGCTGCCGGCTACCTATAAAATACAGAAATGAACTGATGAAATGATGTAACATACGAGCATGCATACACATAGTATGAACTCTGAAAGTAAGTGCTCAAGAATACTATATAAATATGCAGAGAAAATAAATCAGTTAATCAAAATATAATAAAATAGAATTGTAAGGAAGAGAAATATGCTTTGCTAGGTCGGTTTATTATTTTGCGGATATGAGAGATATTTAGCATAGATACAAGGTGCATTCCAAAGTAAACAGGACTTAAAAAAACAGGACCAATGGTTTTTTCGACAAAATTAATTTATTTTATTCAAAATAGTGTCCTTCTGCTTCAATACAGCTTATTACACGATCTGTATGGTCGCCAATATGGCGGTGCAAGCCTTTTGAATGGCCTCTTCGTATGCATAACGCTTTCCTTTCATGAGCAAATGCATTTTTCCGAAAAGGAAAAAGTCGCACGGTGCTATATCAGGTGAATACGGGGAGTGGTTATTGGTTAAAATGTGATTTTTGGTCAAATAATCGGTCACAAGTGTCGATCAATGATCTGATCAATTTTATGCGGAACAAACCGTACACACAGCTTTCGTAAGCCCAAATGTTCGGTCAAAATGCGATTAAGCGATGTTTTGGAGATGTTCAATTTCATTTCCATGAATTTCAGTGATGATTTCGGCTGATTTTTGATGACTTCGCGCACAGTTTCGATGGAATTTCCGGTTATCACGGATTTTAATTGACGCATATGTTGATCGTCATTTATGTCCTCATGACCACTTTGAAAAGGTAGAAACCACTTTTGCACTCTACTACGGGATAGTCAATCATCGCCATAAACTTCCTTCCTCAATTGAAACGTTTCGGTAAAGGTTTTACCAATTTTTAAAATAAATTTAATGTTGGCTCTTTGTTCGAAGCTCAGTTTCGCAACGATAACACAAACATACTGACACTTAAAACGCAATAATTTCACTTCCAATCTATGAAATGTCATGAAATTCTCACTGGACAATCGATATTGATAGCAGATTCTAACGCATCAGTCGACATATAGATGGCGCCACCAGGGGAACTTGATTCAAAAAGTCCGGTTTCCTTTTAACGCTCCTTGTAGTATAGTTGTCGAGTGATGTCTAAGCAATGACTTCAGGTTTTTTTCAATGACTCTTGTCCAAATGGTATTGCTTGCACAACAAATAAACAGTTTCCCATCTGTAAATAAATACAAACATTTATATACGATTTACTTACCGTAAGCACAAGACCACGGGTTAGATGAAAGAATTTCATGCCTGACAACGCAACGACATCTGTGGTCACTTCTTCCGAAAAGCGTTTAAGCTGAGAGCATATGTCGAAGTAGGTGGCACCGCAACGGGGGTATGGATATTCCGAAATAGAAATTGAGAAAATAAAATAATAATAACGGGGGTCGGACCAAAATAAGAAGGGTGTCAGATATGTAGAATTAGCAGAGCATGCAAAGTGGAGGCCAGTGGCATACGGGGACTCATTGCACACTGGATATATGTTTAATATGTCAGGATCTATTCTGGATAAGTAGGAGTTTAACAGCATCCGAAACGAAGTTACACAAGGGTCACTCTCGTTTCTCGCAGCAATCGAGCTTTCCGTTTGCAAAGGGTTGTGGTTTGACTCCAAGTACGCCATTCACTGAGATGGAGTCGGTGAAGGTGTTAATGTCTCCACTGTGCATGTCTGAAGTTAGTTGCGTCCGAAGTCTGGCCGGCGTATAGTTTTATATCTCGTAGTTGTTGCTCCAAGCAGGTGACTGCAGGGGTGACCTTAACAGAAATCGCTTAGAGAGGAGACATCAAGAGACTTCCTGTCGTAGTCCGGAGTGCAGTGGTCTGACGTGTTTGTAGCTTCTTCGTCTGCCTCTCACTATTTGAAGACCGGCCGGCCGATTGCCTTGTATGTTGTCAACAACAAGCAGTAATCGTGTGTTTCGGATTCTTAAAGCCGTCGACTGTGATATAAAAGTCATGTCAGTACTCATTCGTCCAGTTTGTGAATTAGGTCGTTGTGGATATAGTGGGAGAGAGAAAGCGAGAAAGGCCGAGGTGATAGGCCGTTTACCTTTGAGCACATGCCATCGATTATATTGCCCGATTATCAATTCTCACAACATCCGGTTCGACGTTATCGGAATTGATCCGAATTTTATCCGTCCAAGGGATGTACTCTTGTAGAACCCCCCAAGGTGATCTAGCCACCCCAAGGTGATCTAGCCACCGATGCCCAGAGCATACTTAAATTATGGAGGGAACACTTCTCCAGCCTGCTGAATGGCAGTGAACACACAACACCAGGAGAAAACGAACCCGATACCCCAATCGATGACGATGGAGCAGATGTTCCATTGCCCGACCATGAAGAAGTTCGAATAGCAATTGCCCGTCTGAAAAACAACAAAGCGGCAGGGGCCGATGGATTGCCGGCCGAGCTATTCAAACACGGCGGCGAAGAGCTGATAAAATGCATGTATCAGCTTCTTTGTAAAATATGGTCGGACGAAAGTATGCCCAACGATTGGAATTTAAGTGTGCTATGCCCAATCCATAAAAAAGGAGACCCCACAATCTGCGCCAACTACCGTGGGATTAGCCTCCTCAACATCGCATATAAGGTTCTGTCGAGCGTATTGTGTGAAAGATTAAAGCCCACCGTCAACAAACTGATTGGACCTTATCAGTGTGGCTTCAGACCTGGTAAATCAACAACCGACCAGATATTCACCATGCGCCAAATCTTGGAAAAGACCCGTGAAAGGAGAATCGACACTCACCACCTATTCGTCTATTTCAAAGCTGCTTTCGACAGCACGAAAAGGAGCTGCCTTTATGCCGCGATGTCTGAATTTGGTATCCCCGCAAAACTAATACGGCTGTGTAAACTGACGCTGAGCAACACTCAAAGCTCCGTCAGGATCGGGAAGGACCTCTCCGAGCCGTTCGATACCAAACGAGGTTTCAGACAAGGCGACTCCCTATCGTGTGACTTTTTCAATCTGCTGCTAGAGAAAATTATTCGAGCTGCAGAACTTAATCGAGCCGGTACAATCTTTTACAAGAGTGTACAGCTGCTGGCGTATGCCGATGATATTGATGTCATCGGCCTCAACACCCGCGCCGTTAGTTCTGCTTTCTCCAGACTGAACAAGGAAGCAACTCAAATGGGTCTGGCAGTGAACGAGGGCAAGACGAAATATCTCCTGTCATCAAACAAACAGTCGTCGCACTCGCGACTTGGCACTCACGTCACTGTTGACAGTCATAACTTTGAAGTTGTAGATAATTTCGTCTATTTAGGAACCAGCATTAACACCACCAACAATGTCAGCCTGGAAATCCAACGCAGGATTACTCTTGCCAACAGGTGCTACTTCGGACTGAGTAGGCAATTGAAAAGTAAAGTCCTCTCTCGACGAACAAAAACCAAACTCTATAAGTCGCTCATAATTCCCGTCCTGCTATACGGTGCAGAGGCTTGGACGATGACAACAACCGATGAGTCGACCTTAAGAGTTTTCGAGAGAAAAGTTCTGCGAAAGATTTATGGTCCTTTGCGCGTTGGCCACGGCGAATATCGCATTCGATGGAACGATGAGCTGTACGAGATATACGACGACATTGACATAGTTCAGCGAATTAAAAGACAGCGGCTACGCTGGCTAGGTCATGTTGTCCGGATGGATGAAAACGCTCCAGCTCTGAAAGTATTCGACGCAGTACCCGCCGCGGGAAGCAGAGGAAGAGGAAGACCTCCACTCCGTTGGAAGGACCAAGTGGAGAGGGACCTGGCTTCGCTTGGAATATCCAATTGGCGCCACGTAGCGAAAAGAAAAAACGACTGGCGCGCTGTTGTTGACTCGGCTATAATCGCATAAGCGGTGTCTACGCCAGTAAAGAAGAAGAAGAAGGGCTGTACTC